>JAKUCM010002314.1:0-16397 GCA_023374145.1 Lepidium sativum | reverse complement strand
TGGAAAATCATGCCATTTACCAGTTGAACTCGAGTACAAGTCGATTTGGGCCACTAAGCTTCTGAATTTCGATTTCAAGACAGCCCAAAAGAAGAGGCAAACGGATTTGCATGAACTAGAGGAGATCAGACTTAAGGCATATGACAGCTCTAAGGAATACACGGATCGCACCAAAGCAGCTCATGACAAGAAGATTCAGTCTAAGACAATCACAGCTAGTGATCACGTGTTTCTCTTTAACTCTAGGCTCAAGTTGTTTCCGCATAAACTCAGATCGAAGTGGTCTGGTCCGTTTAAGGTATTACACGTTCTGCCATATGGAGTTGTTACCTTGACCAACAACAAAAGACAAGAGCTTACAGTGAATGGCCACAGGGTAAAGCCATACTTGGCTTACTACACGATTCCCAAGGGAACTTTGGTTCTTCTCGATGAGCCACCTCATCAACAATGAATATGAGAGAGTCAAGCTCAAGACTAAAAACGAGCGCAGTTAGGAGGCAATCCCAAAGGTATCCTCTGTACATACATTATGTTTTGCATTTACATTAAGCATATTCAAATTCTTTTTGGTAATCGTATAGTTTTTTATCTTTAATTGCATTTATTACATCTTACATGCATTTGGAAGGGTTTTTGTACGTTTTGCAGGAAAGTGGGGGCCCAAGATAGGACAAGTGGGACCAGAACCGACATGATGTGACATCACTCGACCACGTCTGGTCGAGTATCCCACTTGAGTGTCAGTTGTCATGTGACAGATTGACACTCGACCATGTATGCTCGAGCGTGAGGCTCGAGTGTCCCTATGCCTTGTCAATTATGAGGTCTGCGCACCTATAACTGCCAAAAGCTGCAAAAGGGGAGATAATTAATGCGAAAAAGAGGAAAAGGGGGTCAAATATATCTTTAATGCAATATCTTTTATAATAAATTTGAAAAGATTTGATTTGATCCTAATTTAAATTTCAAATTTGAAAAGACTGCCTCATATATTTACTCCCCTATATAAAGAGAAAGACCCTCCCCTTCTCATTCACACCAATTCTCATTCTCTTACTAAAATCTCTCTCTAGTTTTTTTCTCTCTTTTGCAGAAGTCTTCTTGTGAGCCGAGTGAAGAAGGTCTTAAGGATCTCGTTTGACCATCTGCTGCTCGAGCGTCTACCTCGAGTGTCAACTTCTGCCTTCTTTTTCCGGTGAATCACCACCATGTTTGACCGAAAAGGTAACCACGCAAGTCTCCTCCGACTCAGGGCCAAGAACAATGCCCGGTTCAGAAACCAACCTCAACAAGGAGAGTCTTTCAGGAGCAGACCCAAACATGCCAAAAAGGAACAAAAAAGGCTAGTGATCCGATTAGAAAGTAAGTCGGAGGAGGAGCTAGAATACATGGATGAAGATGATCCAGAACTGGGACATGCAGAAGGTGTAGAGGAAGACATTGAAGCTGATCTCATGGAAGATACACTCCAAGAAGCTGGATATGGTGACCAAGAAGCTGAGGAAGCAAGAGAGATCATTCTGGCTGGGATGAGGGAGAAAAAGATAAAGAAAAAGCACAACATAGAAAGAGCCCTCAACGATCTGCGAAGAATGTATTTAGTGGGGACCCACTATCCATGCAAGGAAGCATTAACTGCCATTGGGTTAACTAGGGATGTCTGATGCTGTAGAACTGTGGTCTGTCCCGGTTTGTCTCTCATCCAGAACGTGCTTACAAGGAGGAAACCATCCAGTTCCTCGCCACATTCCATATCGTTCTCTATGATCCTTACAAATACTTTTTTTCTCACATTTTACCACATGTACTATAAACCTTGGAGAGATGGAGATGTTGGTGATTGCACACAAGGATATTGTGGGAACAAGGAGTGACGGTTCCCCCATTGTCGGAGACGGAAACAAAGCGGGTCTAACAATCCAGTTGGCCAATCACCTTGTCACAAATCGTGATTGGGCAAGGGATAACAGGTTTGGTGGACGTGATGGCAAAATCACCATCGGGGGTATCGTGACTTGCATTCTGAAAAGATGTGGAGTACCCATCGATGAGGAAAAGTGGATAGAACCTCGAGGTGTCTGTTCCTATCCACCACAATGGTGCAAGGTAAGCATGTTTACTCGTTCCATCATCTAATTAGGCCAAATGCTTTTCTGCTTTTGCCCAACAGGGAGTATACATCGATAAGGATGGGGCGGAACACAGACTTCAATCCACCATTAGAAGCCCTATACGATCCCAACAGTCATCACCGTCATCACCTACAAACAGTGACGAGGTAGATCCCAAAGTATACTGCTTTGGAGAATTCACTCTGGCACCACAATAAGGAGCCCTGATTAAAGAAGTTCCACATCTAAAGAAGTTGGATGATAGATCATGAGTCATGATATTTCTAATGAAACCAAGATCAAAAGCTTATCATTTGATGAGTCCTAGAAATAAAAAAATAGTCGTTAGCCTAGATGTGGTCTTTGACAAAGGTAAAGGATGGACGTCGAATGGTCTAGTGGAAATGGAGGTTGATGATTCTCATAGAATGACAATAAATTTCGGAGATCTTATAAGAAGAGAACAATAAATCAATGATGATGGTGAGGAAGAGATCATTGACGATGAGGAAGAGAGTCAAAAGGTTCATCTTCGAAGATCTACTAGGGAAACAAAGAAGCCTAGTTATTTGAATTATTTTGTTATTCTCTGTGACTATGAGAGTAATCGCTACTATTGGTACTCAATGAAGAACCATATAACTTTGAAGAAGCAAGTGAGTCACAAGAATAGGTTGATGCTTGTGAAGATGAAATCAAGTCGATTAATAAAAACAAGACATAAGATCTTGTTGACCTTGTGAAGATGAAAGCAAAGGCCATCTGTTTGAGGTGGACTTTTTATTGCTTTAGCAACTACAAATGGATGGGATATACATCATCTTGATGTCAAGACACCATTCCTACATGGAGAGATAAATGAAGAAGACACCATTCGATTTCAAGAAAGGTATGTCAAGTAAACTTGAGATGAGTGATCTTGGCAAAATAACTTACTACCTTGGAATAGAAGTAATACAAGAAGAAGGTTGCATAACTCTAAGACAAGACATATATGCTAAGAAAATACTTGAAGAACGAGGAATGCTTAAGTGCAATTGATGTCTTATACAAATGAACTTGGGTATTAAGTTAGCAAAGTCACAAGAAGAGAAATGTATCGACGAGAAGTATCAAAATCTCATTGGTAGTCTTGGATATTTGATCCACACTCGACCAGATCTTTCTTTTAGTGTTGGTAAAATAAGAATGGCTGAGCAGTTTCAACCGGAGCAAGGAGAGCTAAAAAATTTTGAACCAGAGGAGCTGGAGCAATTGATGGAGATACCAGGCAGAACTCATGACAAGAGGCAACGCCAAGAAATTACAAGAAGCCATTAGCACAATGTCCAATCCGGCTGAAAGCAGCCTTAGCTCTTTAGCTAATCCAACTACATTGGTTATGATTCAAGCTAGCTAAGGGTTGTCTAAGAGAGATATATATACTTTCACTCTTTTTCACTTCATCTATTTTTGTCCCATAGAGTTTTCTAGACAAGATTTTTAATGAGGCAATGTTGTATACACTTATCCAATCATCCCCTTAAAATAACATTGCTTAAATTTGATCATAGGAGGAAGTTTTCTTCATTTGGAGTTTGGCCGATTTTATTTAAGTCAAAGAAGAAGTTTCTTTATGTTTATGTTGTATTTAGCCCATTTATACTATCATTTTCGTTGTCTTAAGAACTCTAGGTGTCTCTCTTGTCCTATATGTACTCATGGAACTCTTTGATCAAAGTCATCAAACATTTTATTTAAAAACTTCTTTCCAGTTGTTTGATCTTGTGGTATGTAATATCCACAAACTTAAATACCTCTCTCATGTGTAATATCCTTAGAGTATTCAAGTCATAGATCAAGAGCTTTTCACCACTATTGATAGTCATATCGATTCACAAGTTCTTAAATCATATATTCATATTCTCGTCTGTTCCATCTTACTCGTTTGTGAGAATTCACTCAAAACTTACCACAAGACTCCTCAGTTTCTCATCTTTCCACTGCTCAGTTTTCACTCAATTCCGATCATTTGCGTGGCTGATCTCGTTTCCCACATCTGAGTCTACTTCTTTGGTTCCATAGAAGATTTGGTTTGATTCTCTTATGTCTTAGCGCATATCAACCTTTTCATCTTCTTCCTGGATTCTCCTAACCTTTTGTAGGAGTATAATTGGTGTTTTAAGTAGATACATGCAAGAACAAAAAGAGTCTCATAGAGTAGCATTGCAACAAGTGCTAAAGTGCTATAGTGATGCAAGTTAGAATACATAAGTAGAGATGTTGAGTTGTGACATTCAATTGCGAGAGATTATTGAGTTTGATTATTTTGGGTTTGAGATATTTTCCAAGGAAATAAAGAGAGCAATTATTATTCAATATTCTTGTTAAACTTTTATAGGACCTCGGAGGAAGGATCCTCAGATATGGACTTGAAGAAATACCTTGATGAGTCGATTCGCTCAAGAACTAGCAGTAAAGGGAAAATAAATGTTTTGTTGTCAAATCCTCAAACAACACACGACCTAGATAACTTGAAACCACATATACTAAACTTGCAACATTATACTCATGGTTTAATGATTTTACTTAAAAGTTGCTGGGGAATACAAAGAATGAGTTAAACTTATAAAGGCTCGACCCTAGAGTTTCTAAAAAGGGTAACATTACTAAATTAAGCAAGAAATATCACAAAAAATGATTGTCCAACAGACATGAAAGGAGGGCTGTTGGGGTTTAAAAATGAGACTGGATATGGAAATTCTAACTAAGGAAGGATCCGCCTGATCCTATGATTGCTAAAGCATGGTTAGAATTTCAAGGGATGCCTCCAAGTGGTGGAAATCTTCTCCTCTTTGATATGTTTGAAGGCTCTTAAGGCAAGCGGATCTCGAACTTACCTTAAACGGAACCAAACAAGACAATCTTCTTGATTGGCACATATTTGAAGGATCCGGCGGTGGTTTCAAGTGTTCTTGTTCTTTATGGAACCGTGTGGATTCTCCAAGTGGTCCATCGGTAAGACGAGATCTTACTTGGGCAATGTAGTTCGATATTTGGCCTTGTTGCAGAATTGGGTTCATTGCAGATCTACCAATTTGTAAAATCCATATCTTTTAGCTTCGAGCATTTTGGAATGATTCCACTTCGAGAAGCTAGATTAATGATTCACAAATCCATATCATTTTGATTTGTAACTTGGTTTGTTTTGAATCTGTTGAATATCTTTGAAGCATGATCGCATCCTCCTGATTGGAGTCCAAACATGGCAAGTGAAGTCTTGGTTTTTTTTTGTGGGCCAGAGCTGGGATGTGATTATTGTAAGATCTTCAGGGTCATCTAGATTATTTGTAGTCTTCATATTAGCCTTGGCCAAGTCATGTTTGGATCTTCATTGTAGATGTTCTTAGTGAACTCAAATCCCAAAACTTTGGCAAAGTCATGTTTGGATCTTCATTGTGCCGTCTAGAAAGAGCATCCACAACTACATTCTCCATTTCCTTTTTATGCTTAACACCATAGGAAAATGTCTCCACGAATTCTAACCACCTTGCATGCTGATAACAAGGTTTTTACGGTTATCAAATAACCTACTGTTATGTAATCAATCGCAGTACAGTAAGGTGTCAATCCAACTGGGCTAGCAACTATTCAATTAGGATACAATCTACTCAACGTAATCCTAATCAATCTTAATGAAAACAGAACGTAAAACAGAGTGAAAAAACAGAATGTAAAAACAGTGTAAAAACAGAACGTAAAAGCAGAACAAAAACAGAGCAACTAAAAACAGAGCAATGACGAAGAAAACAGAGCAATGAAGAAAAATATTTTCCGCTGAAAAACAGTGTGCTAGAAAAGTCGAAAATTCAATTAAGGAAAGTGGGCTGTTGAGGTTAAGGATCAGCGATCAAGGGATTCCTAGGGGTTCCAGACTTGTTTATCAACCTATTTAGATGACCTCTAGGCAAGAAATCACAACAATCACATTCATTCTCATGCAATGGGAACTCTCTCAAACCCTAACCAGACTTGATTCTCACCAACGATTAGAGGGCTCAAGAGGCAATAAACACAGACCTAACAGAGCCTAATAACACCCTAGACAGTCAATTTCTTGAGCTAGGAGAAGTTATCTTAACCTATGTTCGTTCAAGCATTATCACAAACACCTTTTGGGTGGGAAACACCTAACCATCAGATTTCAATTGATCAGAAAGAAATAAGCATTAAGGACACTTAGACTGAAGAGATCTAAGTCTATTCAACCCTAAACAAGTCTGGAAAATCTACCACACCATCTCCTCATGAACCCTAATTCATCTACTCAATATTCATGATGAAAAACATAAACCTAGAATTGTAAACCGTTAACATAATCAGAAAGATCACACGGAGATGAACAACAATGATTGAAAGCAGAAAATCGAACTCCCCAAGGATCAACAAGGATCTAAGATTCAAAGAAAAGGAAATTACAAAAGAAAAGGAGAAAAATCTTTTTTGCTTAAAGAAAAGAGGCTAAAACATTCTAGAGTTTGCTTGATTACATAAGGGGGGTATTTATAGGCATTTTTTCCAAAAAACCTAAAAAAGTAAACTTTGACCAAAAAGTCAACGCTCAGGTCTGAAATTCCACTCGACCAGCGATGCTCGAGTGTCATGCTCGAGTGTCATGGGGACATGCCAAATCATCTAGATCACATCCTGAACTTCAACTTTAGGCCAATCGAATCTCTCATAGATCTTCTTATAGTCCAGAATATTTCATAATACGCTCCAAAAGTACCTGAAATCCCCCTTTTATGCAATGTATACAATGGCCAATACTAGATATACTAATTAAGCCTAAAAGGACCTAAAACAATGATAATACTGCAAGTATGAATGCAAAACATGCTAAATAATGCCTCTAAAACATGCTAAAATGCAAACACATCAACTCTCCCAAATTTAGTTTTTGCTTGCCCTCAAACAAATGCATAGAGCTAAGAAGAGAGAGAGGTTGCTGACAATGGGAACATGCTACGTCAAACAAACAACTCATCAGGCTGAAAATCGTAATCCACAAGGGAACCCCCATTCCATTGTAAAAACCACAATCTACTTACATCAAGGCTTAGCATAATAACCGAGTACTCCCTAATACTTAGTTCGACTCTAAGAAACTCAGATTTGAAACCTATTTCTATAAGTGCAGACCGCAGGAGGGGCTATCGATCAAAGACCTTGTGATTCAACTTCCTCAAATTCAGCAAGGCACTATTAATTCAGCATTTAGACCACTTCTTATTTTCAACTCCTACCTTTGCTCAAACTTGTACTCATTTGCTACAGCTTTATCAATGAGAAACAAAAAAGTACGGGTTTACGCAAAGTCTTGATTCACCTTAGGCATCAATGAATTAGCTTTATCAATGAGACACAAAAAAGTATGGGTTTACGCACAGTCACAGTTCATCTTAGGTAATATTAGAATGGTTTCATCGATGAACACGAGAAGGTATGGGTTTACGCACAGTCCTCGTTCATCTTAGACCATATTATTTGAGCTGAGTTGTAAGAAGGATGATTCTATATTTATCTTATGCTTTTCTTTCTACTTAGCTAGCTGAACCTAAGGAAGGATCTTATGCAATGTATCTCAAGCCTCTAATTTGGCAAAAATAAAATTTGATTATGAGGCAACAAATCTGGTCCTTTTTGAGACACAACAAAAGCATCGGTTTTTAAGGTCAACGATCTACCAATCAGTGTTCAAGAGGTAAGAACGCAAGTCCAAGAGTTCACTATGGTTACTAGCCAATCAACCAAACAAGTCTGTCTGTCATTAGCAAGATGATTCTCAAAACTCTAGACTCGATCCTATATGAATGCAATGCAGCTACATGAACACCCTGTTTTTGACTGATTCTTTTTCATTGTTTTTTTTTTAATTTTTAGGGGTTTTGTATGCCTTAAATGATATGCAAATGAACAAATATACTAAAAAAATGTTTTTGGATTTTCTATGCCTTAAATGAAATGCAGATGATGAAATGAGGAAAATCAAAAATAAGAATCACATAAAACAAAGTCAAATATCCTCTAGAACCCTCCCCCAAACTTAAATCACATAGTCTCTTGTGTGTATAAAAGCTTGAAAGAGGTTCCTAGATCAGCAAGTCAAGAGAAAATATGCAATGGTATATACAATGAAAGGAAGGAATTTGTACCTCTCAGAGGTTCCAGTAGTCGGCAACCTTGTCTCGCATTGCAGCCATGTATTCGTCGTCCTTCTGTCGACGCTCGAGCTCACCACGGTCGAGTGTCCCGGTTGATGCTCGACCTGGTGTTGCTCGAGTGTCCTGCTTGAGCTTGCGGCTTCTGGGTCAAGTGGCCGCCTATATGAGAATGCTGCGGTGTTTGCGAAGGAATGCCTAGCTGGTGTTGGTTGTTGATGTCTCTCACGATCCATTTATTGGGGCTCCTTGACGTGGTGGCAGGGTGAATTCCTCGAAACAGTAGTCTTCAGGGTCCACCTCGTCACTGTCGGTAGGGGACGAAGGTGGTGGAGGACCGTTGGGTCGTATAAGGCTTCCAGTGGTGGGTTAAAGTCAGTGTTCCTCCCCATCCTTATCGATGTGTATTCCATGTTTGGCAACAGCAGAAAAGCGTTTGACCTAAGCAAGTGATGAAAAGAGTAGACGTGCTTACCTTGTGCCTCGGCCGTGGATAGGAACTGACATCTCCGCAGATGGTCGATGTTCATGAACTGAGGATCCACCCATTCTGCTTCATTGATGGGCACTTCACACCTTTCCAGAATACAAGTAACGAGTACTCCAATGTTGATCTTGCCATCACGTCCACCAGTTCTGTTATCTCTCGCCCAATCGCGGTATTTGACAAGCTGGTTAGCAAACTCGATTGTCAGACCTGCTTCGTTTCTATCTTCAATTATCGGGGAACCATCACTCCTTGTCCCAACAATGACTTTGAGTGTAGTCACCAACATTTCCATCTCCCCAAGATTGATAGGTACCTGTAGTAAAGCGTGAGAAGAAAGTATTTGCAAGGATCATGCGAAAGTACCTCAAAGCAGGATTCCGAATCAGTGATGCCTTCGATCGATCAGACTAAAATATGCTCCTTGTTGAGGCTATAGAGCGCCATAGATCATCTAGTCTGGTTTAGTCAAAATCTGGCCCGTAATTCTCAGACTCGGCCCTTGGGAACTGGAACAACTCTCGGAGTGCTCTGAAGGTAAAATGGTAGTCTCGGCCCCTAATTGTGAAGATGAGGTACCCGCCACCTTGTCTCTCCTGAAGATGCATATTGTCTGTATCATAGAGAACAATCTGGACAGTGGCTAGGAATTGCATTGTTTCCTCCTTGTAAGCACGTTCTGGATTAGACACAAACGTGGACAGTCCACAGTTCTGGAGCATTAGATCCACGTGCCTGGTTAATCCCATTGCGGTCAATGCTTCCTTGCATGGGTAGCGGGTACCTACAAAATCTATTCTTCGCAGGTCATTGAGGGCTCTTTCTGCGTTATGCTTCTTCTTCATCTCTTTCTCCCTCATTCTAGCCAGGATGATCTCCCTTGCTTCCTCCCTTGCTTCCTCAGCTTCTTGATCTCCATACCCTGCTTCTTGGAGTGTCTCATCCACGAGATCAGCCTCCATATCTTCTTCTGCATCTTCCTTACGTCCCAGCACTGGATCATCTTCATCCATGTATTCCCTCTCTTCCCCTGACTCACTTTCTGACTGGATTACTAACCTTCTTCGCTCCTTTTTTTCTGGTATGCTCCTAGAAGATTCTCCTTACTGAGGTTGTTTTCTGGAACGAGCAATGTTCTTGGCCTGAGTCGGAGGAGACTAGCATGGTTAGTTTTCCGTTCAGACATGGTATCGATTCGCCGGAAAAAGGAAGGAAGAGACACACTCGAGCTTGACACTCGAGCAGTAGAGGTCGAGTGTCACGAATGTTCTTGGGGATGAGCAGTGGTTGATCGAACTGAACTCTTGAGACCTCCTGCACTCGATTTCACAAGAAAGCTTTTGCAAAAGAGAAAAAATCTAGAGAGGGTTCTTAGTGAGAAAATTTGTTTTTGTGTGAATGAGAAGGGAGAGGGTTATCCTCCTTATATAGGGGATGAGAGATAAGGGGGAATCTTTTTTGAAATTTCAAATTTGAATGTGGATCAAATCAAATCTTTTGAATTAAATATAAAAGATAAGGAATTAAAGATAGATTTGACCCATTTTTCGTAGTAAATGTCTCCCCCTTTTCAGCTTTTGGCAGTTATACTTGCGCAGACCTCGGAATAGGCAAGGTGGTGGAACACTCGAGTATGACACTCGAGCATGCTTTATCGAGTGTCAGCCTGTCATATGGCAGCTAACACTTGAGTGGGACACTCGACCAGACGTGGTCGAGTGTTGTCCCATCATGTCGGTTCCGGCCCCACCTGTCCTATTTCGGGCCCCACTTCCCTGCAAAATGTATAAAAAACCTTGCAAGTGCATGTAAGATGAAATAAATGTAATTAAAGGCAAAAACTATAAAAATATCGAAAAAAGTGAAACATGCTAAATGTGGATGCAAAATGGAATGTATATACTGAGGATACCTTTGGGACTGCCTCCCAATTGTGCTCGTTTATAGTCTCGAGCTTGACTCCCTCATATTCATTGGCGATGAGGTGGCTCATCGAGGAGAACCAAAGTTCCCTCGGGAATCGTGCAGTTAGCAAAGTACGGCTTAACTCTATGACCATTTACTGTGAATTCTTCACCTTTGTTGTTGGTCAAGGTAACTGCTCCATATGGTTAAACTCGCACCACCTTGAACAGACTTGACCACTGGGATCGGAGTTTTCCCGGAAACAGCTTGAGCCTAGAATTAAAGAGAAGCACTTGATCACCACTGTGATCGTCTTAGACTGAATCGTCTTGTCATGAGCTGCCTTGGTGCGATCCTTGTATGCCTTAGATCTGTCATATGCCTCAAGTCTGATCTCCTCAAGTTCATGCATTTCCATATGTCTTTTCTCTTGGGCAGTCTTAAAATCGAAATTCAGAACCTTGGTTGCCCAAATTGACTTGTATTCGAGTTCTACTGGCAAATGGCATGACTTCCCATAGAGTAGCTGAAAAGGTGTTCTCCCAATCAGTGTCTTAAAAGCAGTCCTATAGGCCCAAAGAGTATCATCCAATCTGGCGGCCCAATCTCGTTTTGATAGCCCAACCACGTTCATCAGAATATACTTGATCTGCCTATTGGATACCTCAACCTACCCACTGGTTTGGGGATGCTAAGGAGTCGACACCTTGTGTTTAACCCCCATACTTCTTGACCAAGCTCTCAAAGACTCTCTTGATGAAGTGGGATCCTCCATCATGGATCACTACTCTTGGCACTCCAAACCTGGGAAAGATGATGTGTTTGAATAGCTACAGTACTACCTTTGCATCGTTTGTGGGAGATGTAATGGCTTCCACTCATTTGGAAACATAATCCACAACAACTAGAATGTAGTTGTTTCCCAAAGATGGTGGGTTAAAGGGTCCCATGAAATCAATTCCCCAACAGTCAAAAACCTCTATTTCCAAGATGGGATTTTGAGGCATCTCGTTCCTCTTACTTATACTGCCCATCCTCCTACAATAATCACATCTGAATATAAACTCCTGACAGTCCCTGAAGATGGACGACCACCATAACTGATATGATCATGGAAAAATCGAAATGAAGCTAAGGAGAATTTGGAGCTAAGCAACGAAGATCACGAGAAAGCTTTGGAGGTTCCAGTCGGTCCAATTACAAGATCACATGCTAAATAAATCAAGTAGAGGATTTGTGGATTTTTTCAAGGCGTTTTGGACAAAGAACAACATAAGGAATCCATTGGACTTTATACTTGCCAAGTCCTAACCACTTTGAGCCTTCTACAAGTCCAAGAGAAGTCCTAAATCAAGTATTAAAGTTCAGCCCATGAATAGTGATGAATTTGGAAGACTAAAAGATATTTTGAAGGCCAAAAGTTCAAAAAGTCCTTCTCATTCAAGTCATAGTAAATGACATTTACTTGTCATTTACTTAGTAGTCTTTACTCTTTATATTTAAGACATTCAATAAGTTTAGAGGAATCTAGAGAGTCCTTTCTCTTCTTTATCAACTCATGTAATTCTCATTGGTGAGCATCCAACTTTTTATCAATAAATTTAGAGTGATTCCCTTTTTGTTCTTCGTGAACTTTTTGATCTTTCTTGGTGTGTCATATCCAAGGGATCAAACGGGTTTATCAAGTGATTTCCATCACACTTGTCTGGCCATTCCTAGCCATTGGCATGAAGGGGCAAGTCGAAATAACAAGAATCTTTGGTTTAATATACTAAAGGTGGGAGCTACTCGAGTCAACATTCCGTGGTTCCACCACCTTGCTTAATTGAAAGCGAGTTGAAACAACAATAATCTTAGGTTTGATATACCTAAGGTGGGGGTTACTCAAATTCTTTGAAGACCAAGGACTATACTTACAACTTGGAGTGATGATTCCTTCAGGTTTCCGCGTCATTTGGTATCAGAGCACACTTCCAAGTTAGTTAATCTTTTTATTTTCTATCTAGTCATCTTCTATCTTTTCATCTTCTACCTTTCCAACTTCTATATTTTCATCTTCTATTTCTTCATCTTCTATCTTATCATCTTTATCTTTTCATTTTCTATCATTCAAACTTATATCTTTTCATATTTTCTTCTTAATTAATTATAGAAAAAAAACAAAAAAAAACAAAAAAAAAACAAGGAAAAAAGGAAAAAAAAAAACTCTTCATCTTCTATTATTTATATAAAAAAAAAATCTTGTTCGTTGTTTGTTTGTGTACCAATATCTATCTAATACTTGAGTTGTGTGATACTTGTTAGGTCATTGACCCTTCGGGAAAACAAATCAAAGAGTGTTTGATTTGTTTTATAAGAACATTTTGAGATTCAAAAAGAGAGGAAAAATGTGTAAGGTTGTGAGAACATTTGAGAGAAAAGCCAACAATTTGAGGGAAACACTTGTGTGTCAAACACTTGAGAGATTGTGAGGCATTTTTCTATTAACAAATCCTTTTTACAGGTTCTAAGTATGTCAAACGACAATAACGACAATCCGGAGGGTGGGCAAATACAAGGAATTCCAAATCTCCAAATTCAAGCTTTGATGGGAGAGATGACCTGTTTTTTGAGAGTTGAGATGGAAGCCGTTAATGAACTTTAGGATCAAAATCAAAATGAGATAGCACTTAGGAAACAACCTCGGATGCCTACAAGGAGATCCACCACTGGTGGAAGTACAAAGAGGTGGTGTTGACTATTATGGTTGAGATGGACACTCATCTACCTCGAGTCGAAGGAGACCTAGATGAGCTACGGAAGAAAGAGGTCAGGCTGATGATAATTTAGGGGGACTTAAGCTGAAAATTCCATCGTTTCAAGGAAAGAACGATCCAGATGCCTATCTCGAATGGGAGAAAAAGATTGAACTCGTTTTTGATTGTCAAAACTATTCTGAGCTCAACAAGATACGAGTTGCAGCCACTGAGTTTTATGATTATGCTATTAATTGGTGGAATCAAGTGGTGACAAGCAGTAGAAGAAATAGAGAAAGACCCATTGAGACTTGGGTAGACATGAAAACCTTGATGAGACGATGGTTCGTTCCTAGTCACTATCATCGAGAGTTACATCAAAAACTTAGGAGATTGGTGTAAGGCAACCGAAGTGTGGAGGAATATTTTCAAGAGATGAAAATACTTATGATGAGAGCCGATATAGACGAAGATTGTGAGGCTACCATGGCCAGATTTCTCAGTGGTTCAAAACGTGAGATCCAAGAACGAGTAGAGATGCAATACTATGTGAAATTGGAAGATATGTTGCATAAGGCTATCTCGGTGGAGCAGCAACTCAAGAGGAAGGGTAGCACACGTCAAACTTATGGCATAATTTCTAGTAATCAACGACCTAGCTACTCACACGAAGACAAAAGTGTTCCAAAGCCAAAGTTTGAATTCAAGCCGAATACTAGCCAACAAGAGGTCAAAGGTAAAGCTGAACCCTCTTCTACACGAAATCATGATGTGCAATGTTTTAAGTGTCATGGCAGGGGACATTATGCAAATGAATGCTTAAACAAGAGGGCCATAATACTTAGAGTCAATGGAGAGTACGAAACCAAGGAAGAAGTAGTTTCAGATTCTATGTCATCTCAAGATGAGCTAGAGTTACCTGCAATCAAAGTTGATCTTTTGGTAGCTAGAAGGTCTTTGAGTGTGCAAGGTAAACTACAGGAGAACGTGCAGCGTGAGAATCTATTCTACACGCGATGTCTTGTTCTTGATAAGGTGTGTAGTCTTATAATTGATGGAGGGAGCTGTACGAATGTGGCGAGTACTACACTTGTGGAGAAACTGGGATTGACTACTCGAAAACATCCCAAGCCGTATAAGCTTCAATGGTTAAGTGAGTTTGGAGAATTCAAAGAGTCAAAGCAAGTTCTGGCTCCATTTAGGATTGGAAAGTATAAGAACGATGTGATTTGTGATATTGTGCCAATGGAGGCTGGGCATATTCTTCTTAAGAGACCGTGGCAGTTTGATCGGAAAGTTGTTCATGATGGTTTCACCAACAAGCATTCATTTGGTTATAAGGGGAAAACGGTTACGCTTGTTTCTATGACTCCTAATGAGATCTACCAAGATTATTTACTTCTAAAGCAACGTGAGGAGAGAAATATGAGTGACTCAAACACAAAACACCAAAAAGAGAGTGAGATTGAGAGAGAAACACAAAAAATAAGTGAGCTTAAGAGTGAAACACACAAAGAGAGAAAAGAGAGAAAACACCAAAATTTCTTTGTGAGGTCAAGTGAGATAAAGAGAGGTTTGGTTTCACATCAGCCTATATTTGTACTTATGTACAAAGAGGTCTTTTTGAGTTCTACTAACCTTAACCCCAGTTTGCTTAGTGGTATTTCTTCTTTGTTGCAGGGTTTTGGAGATGTATTTCCGGATGAGAACCCTAGTGGTTTACCTCCAATCCGAGGGATTGAGCATCAAATAAACTTTGTACCCAGAGCATCCATTCCAAACCGTCCAGCCTATAGTTACAATCCGTAAGAGACAAAGGAGTTGCAAAGGAAAGTGAGTGAGCTGATGGAGAAAGGATATATCCGTGAGAGCATGAGTCCATGTGACGTGCCCGTTTTACTAGTTCCTAAGAAAGATGGAACTTGGCGCATGTGTGTTGATTGTAAATCCATCAATAATATCACGGTAAAGTATAGACACCCAATTACTGAAGTGATCAAGAAAGATGTTGGGTTCAAATGAGGATAAGCTCAAGAGAATGTGTTCAAACAACTTAAGGAGAAACTCACCAATGCACCACTTTTATCTTTGCCTAACTTTCTTAAAACATTTGAGATTGAATGTGATGCATCAGGTGTAGGCATTGGAGTTGTGCTTATGCAAGAGAAGAAGTCAATCGCTTACTTTAGTGAGAAGCTTGGAGGAGCAACTCTAAACTATCCAACTTATGACAAGGAGTTGTATGATTTGGTTAGAGCTTTGCAAACATGGCAATACTATCTTGGGCCAAAGGAGTTTGTGATTCATACGGATAATGAGTCTTTGAAACACTTGAAGGGTCAACAGAAACTAAATAAACGACATGCTCGTTGGATGGAGTTTATAGAAACGTTTCCTTATGTCATACGGTATAAGCAAGGAAAAGAAAACATTGTGGCTGATGTCTTATCAAGAAGATATGCACTAATATATACTCTTGATGCTAAGGTTCTTGGTTTTGAGCACATTAAAGAGTTATATGAAACTGACCTTGACTTTCAAGAAGTGTTTAGGAATTGTGTGAAGCATGCGTATGGAAAGTTCTATCTTCATGAGGGTTTTCTATTCTATGAAATAAATTGTGCATTCCTAATTGTTCTTTGAGAGATCTTTTGGTTAGGGAATCACATGGAGGAGGCCTTATGGGACATTTTGGGCGTCTTCAAGACCATGGCTGTTCTAAAAGAACATTTCCATTGGCCGCATATGAAAAGAGATGTGAAACAAATTTGTGCAAGGTATGTTACTTGTAAGCAAGCTAAGTCAAAAGTCCAACCTCAAGGTATATATCTCTCATTGCCTATTCCGAGTGAACCATGGACTGATATCTCAATGGACTTTGTCCTTGGGTTGCCTAGAACTAAGAGAGGTATTGATTCTATCTTTGTGGTAGGAGACCGATTTTCTGAGATGGCAC
>JAKUCM010002313.1:0-31867 GCA_023374145.1 Lepidium sativum | reverse complement strand
CTCATATATAATAAATTAAGTCGAATACCAAATACATCAAATATTAGTTAGAGCATGGCCATAATGAGAATAGTTAGCTATGCCTTTTTTTATTAATAAGTTCATTTACGGAAATTGAAATCACACAAATACAATTAACTTTTTTGTTGGTAAATTAATTATTTTCTTAAACAATAAGAATTTTCCTCCGCACAAAAAATCCTTATTGCATCACCAACCTAACCCCTCATCATATGATGATCCCCTTTATTTTTTTTTCTTTTAAAATACTGCACTTACACATACACACACATATATAAATATGTATATATAGATATCACTGGCTCAAAGGCATTAATATCAAAGAAACATAAAAGTATGAATAATAATAATAATATGAACCCATCTCTCTTCCAAAATTACACTTGGAACACCAACATCATCAACAACAACAAGAATGATGATGATCATCAACAACAACAACATCATAATGATCAAAGCGGTATGGCCATGGACCAAAACACTCATCACCTTCACATCTTCAACCATTTCTCTTCATCTCATTTCCCTCCTCTTTCTTCTCCTCTCACAACCACCACAACTCTTGTCTCTGAAGACGAAGAAGAAGAGCCTCTAGAAGACCTTGGTGCTATGAAAGAAATGATGTACAAAATCGCAGCCATGCAACCTGTTGACATCGATCCTGCAACCGTTAAGAAACCTAAACGCCGTAATGTTCGGATCTCAGATGACCCTCAAAGCGTGGCGGCGAGACACCGTCGTGAGAAAATTAGCGAGAGGATTAGAATTCTTCAAAGACTTGTTCCAGGTGGTACCAAAATGGATACAGCTTCTATGCTTGATGAAGCTATACGTTATGTCAAGTTCTTAAAACGACAGATCCGGTTACTCAATAATAATAAGCCGCAAGATCAAGCTTCTCAAGCGGTGGTTACTTCATGGGTTTCGCCGGCGCCACCGTCAGATTTCGGTGGTGGTGGAGGATTATTGTGATCAGGTGATATTTCTATTAATAGTAAAATTATGGTCTAAAGTGTGAGTAATGGTGCAATTATGGAAAGTGTTTATATAAATATTAAAAATGGATACGAAATAAGGGTTTGTTAGGATATTATATATTGTTGTTGACCAAAAAAGGTCGTGGAATAATCATAACGGTTAGCTTGAGTTGTGTAACACCATATATATTTTATATTATATATTTATAATAATGTCTTGATTTTGTAGTTTGGTTGTATATAAGTTTTGGCCGGGTAATTTTCGGGAATAAAAACCATGACGCCATGAGAAAAACCTTATTTAAATAGTGTTATCATTACTGTGGACTTTTGTCTTTGTATATATACAATGCATGTATGTGTAACTTGTAATATATGTTCATAATATTATATTATAGATCCAATTTGAATCATGAATGTACTCCATTGTTGCATTTTCATTTTTACGTCATATTTGAACGATAATAGTTACATATATAATCAATTTGAATGTTATACCATCCAAAAGTCCAATTTGTATAATAATATTTATGCTGAGAATATTAATATTTATCATTCAATAACTAAAAATTTAATATAAATGATCTATAAATAATACAATATGATAAATATCTAATATCAGAAATTAAAATCATTATAATTGATATAAGAGTCTATAAGCTTATTGTATACTGATTTCGAGTTAAAAATATTGTATAATTGATACAAAACTTATAGTGATCTTAATGAAGATAACGATTTTTTGCCCATACTATGATCCTATACAGGATGGTGTGGATATAATGAAGCACATCAGATATATGCACTTGTAAATATACATAACTATAGACCCAACACGATCAATTCGGCCCATTAAAACTTATTTTCTAATTACGAACTCCGTTAATCAGCGTGAACTTAGAGATCCGAGATGAATCAACAGAGTAATTAAATGGCAGCGCGGATTGCGCCGTGTTGATTAAGGAATACTTAATGACGAAGAAATCAATCAACATTAATGAAAAATATCACATAGCACGAATCAAAGGGACATGCCATGAGACGTGTGATCTTTTTCTGGAAAATTGAGCTCGAAATTGACAAAGAAGTGATATTGCTAATTTGCTAAATCTTAGTTCTCGATATTCTATTCTCGCAAACATTTTGTAATCTCATATTCACTTTCTAATAGAAAACTGTTTTCAGCATAAACAATTTGGCGCCCACCGTGGGGCCTTGTAGCTTTATTCCAGAAAAAGATATCGTGTTATACAATGGCTAGAACTAGAAGAGGAGTACCACTGGTACAACCTGAAAACATTCAAATCGATGACTCTGATCGCAGAGAGCTGATAGATTAAGAGAGCATGCCACATCAGTCATAGGACTCTAGTAACATGGACGGAAGCCACCAAGTATTAGCCTCGTCCGACTCGAATGATTCGGAGCTCCGTGCACTCGTGGCACAACTTGCAGAACAAGCGCATCAGAGTGAACAAAGAAACAAGATCTTGGCGGGACAAATGAAAAAGCAAATCAAGCAGCACCAAAATTAGTTGGAGGACATAAAGCGGTCCAACGAGGAGCTGGTCCGCACCTTATCTAGGAGGCAACATCAAGCGCCAAAAGATGCAGAGAGCGTTTAACAAGGCGAACTCGAAAGCGAGCTTCCAGAGCCGCTACAAGATAACTTAGATCGCCGCAGCGAGGAGTCACAGAGGAAGACACGCTTGTTGTCAATGATGCGAAAGACCCATGAGGGCTACAACACAATGAGGACATAAGTCCACCACGCGACGACCTCAGCTCCAGAGCTACACCGCGTCATTGAGCAAACGTGCAGTACGCCGTTTAACCTAAGGATATAAACGACCAAAATTTAGCAAATAGGGAAGTTAAATTTCCCACAGTATCACGACGATTATGATACCGCAATATTCTTAAAGTCATTCTGACTGGTGGCAGACCGAGCTTACCTACTACCATCAGAGCAAGATGCAGGATTCTACCGATTACTCGTACAAAACCTACAAGGAGTAGCGTTGGATTGGTTCTCAGCGTTAAAACCAAGTTTGATTGATAGATTCAAACATCTCGCCGAAGCGCTTCTAGCACAGTACTCGATCTTCATTGAGCACCGAGTCATCGCTAAAACATTAATGAAGCTGAAGCAAGAAAATTTTGAACCACTCTGTCAATACATATAGCGCTTTAAAGCGGCAAAGGCAAAGAGCGCACAGATCATCGACGAGGTAGCTCTAATCGCACTGGAGTGCAGTTTATGGCCGAAGTCCACCTTCCGAGCAATTCTCATCCAAGACCCTCCGAGCTGCCTCAGCGACGCACTCCACATTGCGACGAATTATGCTAGCTGGGAGGAAATAAAGGGACTCCATCCCCATGAAGATAAGAAAGAAATCCCAAAGACTCAAGGTGACAGTCGTAGGGAGAAAACCAGGACCGAGGGAAAGCACGCATATGCAGTGGAGAGAAAACGTGCCCCTAGGAGACATGATGATTACGACCCAAAGAGGTTCTATGATTATCATGAGGCCAAGGGTCACGACCTGGAAAACTGCATAACCGTGAGATATCTCCAGGATGAAGGAAAATAGTGCGAGGTAATGAAAAAGGAATGGGAAGAGTGTGGAGACTCGAGTAGGCGGGGTCATTTCAACCAAAGTTCCCTAAGGCCAGATCACCACGATAAGGAGGATAATCCACCAAAGCAGAAATCAAAGGTGGATTCACCGACGAAGAGCCAACAAACTGGAATGGCTCCGGCTGGAGGATCAGCATGCCAACATCATTTTGCGGCACAAAGATGCTGCCGGATTGAATCACCTACATGATGGCGCATTAGTAATCTAGTTAGATGTGTCAGGAGTCGAACTGGCACACATATTGATGGACACAGGAAGCTCGGTGGATCTTCTTTTCCATGACGCTTTCCTAAAGATGGGCCTCAGGAATACAGAGCTCGATAATGAGCAAACCCCGGTAACATGATTTGCAAGAGAAACAACAATGTCTTTAGGAAGGATCACGCTGTCAGTCAAAACCCGCAGAATAAGACGAATGACAACGTTCATTGTAGTCGATAAAATGACTCAATACAATGCTATCCTCAGAAGGCCATGGTTGTACGCCATGAAAGTAGTGGTCTTAACGTCCACCATTGTTTAAAGTTCCCAACACCCCAAGGAGACACAATGATACGAGGAAGCCAAAGCATGGCCAAAAGATGTTATGGAGAAAGCTATGCACTGGCCAAAACCGACACATCATACCAAGTAAAGCAGCTCGAAACATCGATAGAGCAGACCCATTACAGTGTAAACCCCGTTTGTCACGTCTCGAGCATGTACAATTCGACCCAACAACCCCAGATCGAGTAGTCAATGTCGGTCAGGACCTCAACCTTCAAGTGAAGAAAGAGTTGATCAAATTTCTTTAGAGTAGCGTAGAGACTTTCGCTTGGTCATCCTCAGAAAAGCCAAGAATTGACCCGCTACAGTATCCTCCGCAGCTGTAAGCGGCGTACTAGTTCGAGAGGAGAGCGGCAACCAAAAGCCAACTTATTATATCAACAAAACACTAATAAGTGCCGAGACGCGCTATCCCGCTACCGAAAAATTGGCATTAGTAGTAGTTTCATCGGTAAGGAATATCCGACCCTATTTTCAGTTGCATTGGATAGCCGTGGTAAAAGAACATCCACTTAACGCCATACTCCATAACCCCAATCAGTCGGAACGACTGGTAAAATGATCGATCGAGCTAAGTGAGTACGCAATCAAATATAAAGTCAAAACATCAATCAAGTCCCAGGTCCTAGCCGACTTTGTCATAGAACTCGCCCGACCTCACGATGCGATTCCTGATAGTGCCCTGATATAGAAACTACACGTGGACGGAGCATCACCTAAAACAAGATCATGAATTGGAATCCGCCTTACATCGCTAGCTGGCGAGATCTTTCAGCAATTTTTTCGACTGGGATACAAAGCTTCAAATAATGAGGCAGAGAATGAGGCCATGATAGTTGGGCTACAACTTGCGTTAAGCTTAGGGATAAAAACAATCAAATCACTCATCGACTCGCAGCTAGTAGTTTGACAGTTCAATGAGTAATACAAGACGAAGGATGCACGCATGGAAAACTTCATCCGATTGGTAAAATAGCTCGCATCCGATTTCGAGCAGTTTGACCTAGCTCGAATACCTCACGACGAGAAAAGTACAGCTAACACAGTGTGGCAGGGCTAGCATATACCTCTGACCCGTTAGTCAAGCGAATGATCCCATTTGAACTCAAAGAAAAACCAAAAGACATTATGTAAAAAAGATGGTCAAAGAAAATAATGTGCAAAAGGAAGGACAAAAAGAATAGAGTCTTTTAGACAATATGACCGTTGGTGGAAACAATGAAGAAAAGTGGTCCACACCACTTTTGGGACCATTTTTACTTTATGCCTTTCTCTTTCCTTGTAACTTGTCTAAATATTTGATTGTAAAAGACATTTTTATAAATCAATGAAAATGAATTCATTCTCTCGTATACTCTCTTTGATTCTATCTTTAATCCGTAATATGATTACCTTCAATGATTCTTCTTACATGGTATCAGAGCCATCGTTGATTCTTGGCCATTCTCTTTGTTAAAATCTCTGTTTCTTTTATTTTTTTTCTGTTAAAAACTCGTTTGTTTCACGGCCAGTCGTACAAATCTCCATTGTTGTACGACTAAAAAGCTCGAAACTGAAGAAATGAGTGCTTCTTTGAGCCTAAAAACACCTAAGGCTTCAACCTTTGGTGTAGAATCAAGTCAAAGTTATCATCTTTCTCAACAAATCTCCAAATCTGTGAGTCTCTCTTTTTCGATTTGTTTCTCTCTTGAGCTATGGATTTCAATCATGCCTAATCGCCAAATGTCTCCGTGATTCTTAAAGGAGTCAACTACCTTATTTGGGCCAAAACCTTGAAGACTACAATCTGTACGAGAAAATATTTTTGGAGTCACATTGTGAAGGAAATACCGCCGAAGGAATCCATCTCAAGTGATGGCGAGGATGAAGAGTATTTTGAGGAGGATGATGAATGGTTCCAAACGGATCAAGCTGTCAAGTCAATCATCCAAAGTTCCCTAGATCCTTTAATCCGTGAGGCTTACTCATACAGTGAAACGGCTAGAGAGCTATGAGATACCTTGAAGAAGGTATATGGAGATGTTTCAAATTTGACAAGAGTATTTGAGGTAAAGAAAGCTCTTGCAAACCTTCTCCAAGAAGAGATGGAGTTCACAAATTATTTTGGGAAATTTAGGTCCTTGTGGGCTGAACTGGATATGTTGAGACCTATGTCCATAGATCCGAAAGTGGTTAAAGAAAGGAACAAAGATGATAAGGTCTTTGGGATCTTGATGAACCTTAACCCGAACTACACGAATCTAGGGAAACACATCTTGAGGTCCGTTGCTAGCTCTAGGTCCCTTCCTTGCCTTGAAGATGTGTGCTCTCAAAAGCAAAAAGAGCAAGGATCTATTGAGTTGTTAGAAGGAAAATGGGATTCAGGTCTTCTCTCCGCAAACAAGGTTCAAGGCAAATTTGAGGACAGAAAAAGGATTGTTTGTGATCATTGCAAAAAGAAAGGCCATTCATAGGAGAAGTGCTGGCTTCTCCATCCTCACCTCAAGCCTTCAAAATTTAAGGATTCCAAGGCTAATGTGTCTTATAGAATCTCGTAGGACTATAGTTCTATGTCCGGTTTTGTCTTTGGCTCCTCTTCCAAGGAACAAGAACGTCCGTCCGCAACCTCTTCATCATTTAATGGAGACACTATGAAGAAATCTTACCTTGAGGCTCTAATCAACTCTCTCAAATTCTGGTATTTGCTATTATACTCAAACTTTATTTAAACCTCTTGTTATTGACTCGGGAGGTTCTCACCATATGATTAGTGATAAGGGTCTTGTTTGCAATATAGAGCCGGCTGTAGGGAGTGTTGTGATTGCAAATGGTAATATGATATCAATTAGTGGAGTAGGGAATTTAGACTTGCTTGGAAAAAAGTTTAGAGCCTTCTTCTTTCCTCTAATCTCTTATCGGTTATGAGAGTTATTATGGACTTGAATTGTTATTTTAATTGAGACCAGAATCTTGCTCGGACAAGGAAAAGTGAAAAACGGGATTTACATTCTTGAAGACCCTAAGTTTTAATCACAGTTTAGTAGCAATAGTTCGGCTATTTCTAATTTGGTTGTTGATAGCCTTAGTAATCTTGTTTGGCAAGCATGAGTTGGACATCCTCATTCTCATGCTATGAAACTTATGTTGCCTATTTTTGTGTTTGATAATAGCGATTGTGAAGCTTGCATTTTTGGAAAACATTGTAAATCGGTTTATTTTTTTCTCTTCTACTATCTATGAAAATTGCTTTGATCTTGTGCATTCAGATGTTTTGACTTCCCCTTGTTCCTCTAGAGATCACCATAACTATTTTGTCACATTCATAGATAAAAAGTTAAAATATACATGGATAACCCTTATGCCATCAAGAGATAGAGTCTTTGATGCCTTTAATTTTTTTTAGAATTATTTATCTAATTATTTCAACTCAAAATTGAAGGCACAAAGAACGAATAATGGAGGAGAGTACATGAGTAACTCGTTCCAAGATCATCTAACCAAACAAGAGATTTTACATCAAACTAGTTGTCCGTATAATCCACAGCAAAATGGGATTACGGAAAGGAAATACCGTCACTTAATGGAAGTTACAAGATCCATCATGTATCATATGAATGTTGAAAATGATTTTGGGGGGATGCTGTCATGATGGCATTTTACCTTATCAACCGGATTATAACACAAATCCTTAAAGATGTATCTCTATATAAGGGATTAAATAAAGCCGAACCTCCTTTTGAATCACTTACTGGTGTTTGGTCTGTTTTGTCCTAGTGTCCGGAGAGCTTCAGAACAAACTTGAAGCCAAAAACAAGAAGTGTATGTTCCTAGACTAATCATCCACTCAAAAAGGATACAAATGTTATGGTCTGGATTCTAGGAGGGTCTTTGTGTCTCGGGATGTGAAGTTCATTGAGGATTGTGGATTCTATGACAAAAGGAATTGAGAGGACTTACAAGACAGTTCCAAACCAGCAATGGATCGGGCTGCAAGCCTCAGGTTCCTACTTGATCGTCTAAGAATATCGGACCCATCTTCACAAGCCCCCAGCACTTCTTCCTCCTCAAGTATCATATCTCGGGATACAAACTCCCTGAGTGTCATATATCGGGCTCCGAACGCCGCTAGTATTCCTTTTTCCAGAAGATTGGTCTTACCTTTATCGAATGAAACTGAACAGGATTCTCTTCCTCCGGGACCCGAAATGGCTGCTCCTACAGTGGAACCAACATCCCTCACTCAACCTCTCCAAAGAAGCACACGTACTCGCAACACAAGATTCTACTATGATAACCAAGCCGTGGCCCAACCTACTCTAAAGGGTTTTTTGGTTGACCTTTTACCCTCCAATTTCCAAGCCTTTCTTGGTAAGATTGAGAAGGATTAGGTTCCACAAAGCTACCATGAGGCTGCAGTTGATGATGAAATCCAAGCAATGGAAGGAAATCAAACTTTGATGGATGAAGATTTGCCTCCGGGAAACATTGCCGTGACCTCCAAATGGGTGTTTACCATCAAGTACAAGAGTGATGGTACGGTTGAGAGATACAAGGCACGGCATGTAGCCCGCTACTTCACGCAAACTTATGGCCTCGACTATAGCGATACATTTACTCCGGTTGCCAAGCTCCATATGGTAAGAGTTATTCTTTCCTTCGTTACTAATCTATCTTGGGAATTATGGCAGATGGATGTAAGAAATGCCTTTTTTCAAGAAGAACTTGATGAAGAGGTTTACAATCACCCCGAGCTTGGTACCACAAGCTTAGCTTCACTCTCCGAGATCGTGAGTTCAAGAAGTCCGAAGTGGATCCCACTATTTTACCTTTACAAGTTTTCAAGGTATAGTGGTGGTCTTGATATATGTCGATGACCTTATCATCTCTGGTGATGATAAGGAAGGTATTGCTGCCACCAAACTATGTCTTAAATCTATTTTTGATATTAAGAATCTTGGAGAACTAAGGTATTTTCTAGGAATTGAAATTTGCCGATCTTCGAATGACATATTTCTCTCTAAAAAAAAATACACTCTTGATTTGCTTCATAAGACAGATATGACTGGATGTAAACCAGCCAAGACACCTCTTGAGGATAGCTACAAGGTCAACCAAAAGGGGGAGAAGAATGATGAACCGTTTGATGACATTCAACAACACCGAAGACATGTAGGTCAATTGATATATCGTACTATATCTCGGCCTGACTTATGTTTTGCAGTCAATCAAGTAAGCCAATATATGCAAGCCCCGATAAAGCATCATTGGACAATGGTTGAGCATATCCTTAAATATATCAAAGGAAGCTCGGACCAAGGTGTTTGGATGGGAAGGAATGAGAGTTCGGACATTGCGGGATCATGTGATGCGGATTGGGCTGGAGATAGGAATGATAAGAAGAAGTCCACCACATGGTATTGACCAATGAATTGGTGTGGCTGCGATCTCTCTTCAAGGATTTAGGCTAAGAAGCAAAAGAACTAACTACTATGCATTGTGACAACCAAGCTGCAGTCCATATAGCATCCAATCCAGTTTTTCACGAAAGGACCAAACATGTAGAAGTGGATTGTCACAAAGTTCGTGAACGTATGAAAGAAGGGGTAGTTCTTTCGTGTTATACACCAAGTGAAGATCAATTGGTAGAAATCTTCACCAAAGCTACAAGTACCAAAGTTTGCAATCACATCTACAGTAAACTTGGTCTTGTGAGCTTGGATCGCCCTTGACTTCATGTCCTCTAACCCAAGTACTACACATCTTTTTTCCCTCGGTTAAGGTTTTGTCCCAAGTGGTTTTCCTTACCGAAGTTTTTAGTGATGTGTGGTGTTTGGGTTTCCAAGCTAAGCATTCATTCTTTGCTGCTTAGCTTGAGGGGGAGCATTAGTCAAGTCTATCTTGACCGAACATTTCATTGTGCAAAAAGATGGTCAAAGAAAATTATGTGCAAAAGGAGGGACAAAAAGAAGGGAGTCTTTTAGACAATATGACCGTTGGTGGAAAGAGGGAAGGAATGTGGTCGACACCATATAACAAAGACTCTTCTTGACCGTTGGATTTAAAAGACAAAGTGGTCACACCAAAATTAGTCCACACCAAAAGTGGTCCTCACAAAAGTGACCCACACCACTTTTGGGACTACTTTCACTTTATGTCTTTTTCTTTCCTTTGTAACTTGTCTATATATTTGATTGTAAAAGACTCTTTTCAAATCAATGAAAACAAATTCATTCTATCTTATACTCTCTACGATTCTCTTTATAATGCAATATGATCAACTTTCGATGATTTTTCTTACATCAGTCAGGAGAGATAAACTCCTTAGAAAAAGCGATATGTCCCGACGAGACCAGACAGAACAATGGTACAGACACAGACAATCAGTCCGACACTGGAACTCAGCCCGCTCCACCACTGGACTGGAGATAGCCGATAGCCCGATACATCGAGGATGGACTCCTCCCAACTAACAATTGGGAAGCACATAAACTGAAAATCAAAAGCGCAGCCTTAGCAGGCCCTATTTACTCTACGCTGATCATAGTGAGGCGGTCTGTTTGCTTGCTGAAATCCATGAAGGATCATGCGGAAGTCACTCCGGAGGGCGCTCCCTAGCAATCAGGATATAACGCTAAGGGTATTTTTGGCCCAAAATAATTGGCGACAGTGAAGACTGCTGGAAGAGTTGCGAGAAGTGCCAACGGTAAACCCCAAGCCTCCATCAACAAACTAAAGCTCTAATCATGATAGTTATTCCCTATCCCTTCATGCGTTGGGCAATGGACATCGTAGGAGCAATGAAGGCCTCAAGTCCTCAGCGGCATCACTTCATCATAATTTTCACCGACTATTTCACGAAGTGGGTGGAAGCGGAGTCTTACCAACTGGTAACAAGTAATAGTGTTAATTTTTTTTATGGAAGAATATAATATACATGCACGATCTCCCGAAGGAAATAGCAACCGAAAACGGTAGTAACGATATCTCGAACCCGTCCGAGAGGAGTGTGAAGAATGGCAGATACAACTAACAACGTCTATCCCGAGGTATACGCAAGCCAACAGACAAGCATAAGCAACCAACAAAACCAACATTAGCTACTTTAAGAAGAGATTGGACTCCGAAAAATCTACCTGGGCGGAGGAACTCCACAACGTGCTATGGGCATACAGAACAACGCCCATAACTTCAACTGACGAAACACATTTCGCTCTCGCTTTTAAAATGGAAGCAATGGTTCTAAGAGAAGTTTCGGTACCCAACCTCCGAAGAACTCATAGCCCTAGCCACGAGCTCCTGAATAATGACTTATTAGAAGACAACGTCGATCTAATCAACGAGAAAAATGATTTTGCCGCGCTCAAGGTGAAAATCTAGGAGCACGTCACAACTAAGCATTACAATTCAGGAGTCAAAGAAAGAAGATTGGGCGAAGGAGACCTAGTCTTGAGGAAGGTTTTCGAAAACACCAAAGAACTAAACGCGGGAAAACTGAGAGCAAACTCGGAAGGCCCTTACTGTGTCCCGAAAACAATCCGAGACAGGGTATATATACTCGAGAATCCTAAAACAAAGAAGCGTGTTCACAACACTTGGAACACAACCAACTAGAAGCGATTTTATGCATAAGTTCTCAAAGTTATTATAAAATAATTGAACTATGGCTTTGGCTTGATCCCTAATTGGGTACATAGGCGGCTCGCGAAAGCGAGTCCAACTATTTCTTAAAAAAAGACATAAATTTCTGCATGCGAGATATACCGGATACGGCCTCATCCGCAACCACAACAAGTTCGATGAGTTCCTCGATAACAAAATCAGAGGTCTCCAGCTCGTCGAGGAGAGTTTTCTCTTCTAGAACGCGTGCATCAAGTTTAGCCCGCTTTTCCACGAAATCAAAACCACCACGCTGAATGATTTCTAATAAGCGGAGGTTATTGATGTGTTGTTAGAGGAAACAATCGTGAATATCACACTCCATTCTCCGATCCAACTTAGCATTAATACCCTTCAAGCGGACTCTAAGCTATGCATCCTTCGCAGAAGCCTCCTCCCGGAACACCGCCAACTCAGTCTTAGTTTAAACCAACTCTTTCTCGATAGCGGAGATGCGAGTTTTAGAAGAAGAGCTACCCATGTATGATTCGACCCAAGCATTGAAGCCGTTAAAGGCGCAAATAAGCTCAAAATGACAAAGCTAATCAAACCGATAGACACACCATAATAAAAGTGAGCAAATTCAAATACCTTATAGAATTTTTTGATGTGTCGGTATAAGGAGCCTTCCCCACCATCCTGTTCAACTGGGAGGATGTGGTTATCACGCCGAATAACCTGGACCGCCTCGGTAATAACATCTGCAGTGCCATCGACCGGAATGGCGTATGCAGAAGTATTCGAGAACATGGCGACGACTCAGGTGGAGGACCCCTCCTCAGTTCGAGCCTGTTTTGCAGGAGGCTCCACTAATGAGGAAAAATCTTGTCCACCGTCCTTGAGAGGATGACATTCGTGCTTACGGGAGAGCATGCACCAGCAAGGTTATTGACAATATCATCACCATCAACAAGCTTAACTAAGTAGTAGGATCTACATAGCAACGTCAACAATGTCATTAACAAGCTTAACTGATGAACATACCTGAAAGGGACCATTTACCTAGATCAGCAGGACCCACAAAACGGTCAGGTGCTAACGTGTTGGAAGGGGAAGCGATGAACCAAACAATCAAATACACGCTCACGCGTGAAAGAATTCCAATGGCAGTTGCCTTCAAAAGCTTGGCTAGAACCTCATAACGATCACCCACAGTTTCCAAATTGGGAACAACTACTAAACAGTAATAACAAAAATCAGCGCAAAACAAATAGTCGCCACCAGGAGCAATCCCTCATTTCCACTCGAGGAAGAAATATTGAATCTTCTAAAAGGGATCCATGTCGGAAATTCCCATAATGATGCTCCGCCCTGATCGCGGCGACATATGGAGGAAGTGATGATAAGATTTTACAGAATAAAGGCCGAGGAGGTTATTGACATTAAAATTGATACCCTCCTCAACGGCCCGAGTGTACATTCCCAAGACAATCGAACAAATGGCGGACGCAATTGAGACAAGGGGATTTGTAGCGAGAGGAGGAACTCGGATAGCGCCCTGGGAATCGGAAAACTAAGGGTAGCTTTCTCAAAGAAAACTGAAAAGCAAAAAAAAAACCAGAAGGAGCCCCTTGAGAGAACGACTCTCAAGGGACTAAAGCGTAACTGAGATGATACCAATTGTGTGCTTCCACCGATATTGAGAGAGGCAAGCCGCAAGGTTCGCGACAACGCGGTCCTCGCTAGCAGGTGAAGGTGGAACAGCGGAAGCTTTAGCACAGTGGTCCTCATAGCCACTAACGAGGTTTGCAGTCAGCCCGACGACCTGATCTAAACAAGGAAAACTTTAAAAACTAGAAAAAAATAAAAAAATCAACAAACTTGATGTACAAACCTTCCCCAAGGCAACCATAGCATCTCGGAAAGTGTCTTTCTCGAAAAGATTCGACACCGGAAGTGCTGGGAAATGCGAGGGGATGACCCAGCTACGGAGAAGGGTAAGAGCATCTGGCTCTCTAGTAGAGGAAGGTTCTGGCGGAGTAAGAATGTTCTCACGACGCTCTGGCTTGGAGTAAGGTTCCCCAGATTCATTCTATGGAGGCCTATCAAGATGAGAAGGATCATGCTCCCTTTTTTTGGACAACAGCCGGGGGGATGATGGACATGAGAACATAAAGTGATCAACATAGGAAAGTCGTTCCCTAAGAAAAATAATCTGATAAATGTTCCAAGGGAAGCGACGTTCTAGGAAAAACGATCCAAGATATAGACATTTTGCTGAACGATTAAAGATATCAGAACATACCTTCACTACGACTCGAATCGAGGTCGACTCCCTGTTCACGAGCAAGCGTGAACAAAGCAAGGATCTGGTGGAGGAGAGTCGGGTACAACTGCTTTAACGAGATCTTTAGATCACACATGAGGTGTAGCAAACACTCCGGAAGCGGGAAAGAAAGTCCGCAACAATCAAGGAAGAATGTCGAAATGCAGATAAACTATGCTAGAAAGGGCGTGGGGAAAGAGCCACGAAGCTCGATTGACGATGGATCCTGTTTCGAGCACAAAATGACTCCAAATCGGCGGCGGAATTCCCCGAACTGGAAGAAGATCGACTGGAAAGCTTAGATCTTGAACTGGATACCATTAAGAGTAAATCGAGATGAAAGATTAAGACAAATAAAAGATGAAATGAAGACGAGAGTAAAACAAGAGAAGAAAAGTCGCAAATCAAAGATAGAAAAGAAGTGCCAAGAATGACAAGATAGTAGAAAGGTAGGTTCCGCGAATCCCAGATACCAAGGCGCCCATTATTCCATGCGCTATTATACAAAATTGACGCAGCAACGACAACCATTGACCTATTCTCTCACAAATCGTTCTTTATCTCTATAATGCATTGAAATGAGAATTTTTGAAAATCTAAACGAATCAAATCAAAGGAAATGAAATCGGTTCCTCATCATTACCACACTTAAATAAGGAAGCTAGGGGGAAATTGTTAACCGTAGACCCAACACGATTTGTCCAACTCATTAAGACCCATTTCCTAATTACGAACTCAATTAATTAACACAAATTGAGGGACCCGAGCTGAACCAATATAGCAATTGAATGGCAGCGTGGATTGTGTTGCGCTGATTAAAGAGTACTTAGTGACGAAATCAATTAACATTAATAAAAAAGATCACATAGCAGAGATAAAAGAGACATGCCATTGAACGATCTTTTTTCTAGAAAATTAAGCTCGGCTTTAGCAAATAAGTGAACACTATTAATTTGCTAAATTTTAATTGATATTATATTCTCACGAATATTTTATAATATCATATTCACTTTTTAATTGAAAATTGTTTTCGCCCTAAATAAAGATGGTGCACTTTGCTGAGAAATGTACTTGTTCGTTTGTCTTCGAATTTATGAATCAAAGTCCAATAATAACAGTTGCGATCTTTTTTATTTTCCCAATAATGAAAAGAAAACCTTTGACAGAAAACAAACACTAAAAAACCAGAACTTTGCTCCATACTTGTTAGTCAGAAGATTATAATTCAGAAGTAGCATAGACGAAACTTATGTGCCCTTTTGTTTACTTTCACTTCAAAATCTCCGTTGACTTTTGTGTCTCCTCACATTCATAGCTTTTAAGAATGATCCAATGTCAGTGTAATTAAAGGAAACCTATTTATTTTGCTAACAAGTCCTTTAAATTATTCTTTTTTTATGTTATTGGCCATATAGTTATAGATTTATAATTATAACCTAAAGATAATGACTAATCTAGCTCAAACAATGCATGGTTAAGATTCCTATATTTCATATTTTATTAGATTTAATACAAAGATTTCAATTATCTTTAACGGAAGTCACTTTCTTTAAACAACCTCTATTGGTAAACAATTACAAAAACAATCTTTATAAAATTTAATTTTGGTCCTTTAACTATTGCATTATTTTCGCAAAAAATAAACCCTAGAACACGATCAATCGCCAATAACTGCCCATGTTCTCAATTCTCCCCACCTCTTTCATCTCCACTACAATGTAACCGTTCCCGATTTTGTCGTAACCTTACTTTTAAGTTTGATTGAGTACAAGACACTTGTGATGCGGGGAGATTTGGAACAGGCTAATCAAGTCTCACCTTCAATTCCTAAGGAACATCATAATATGTATGAGAGCGTATTTTCCCGTTGGATTAATTATTTTACATGCATCTAAGTCACGTAATGGTTAATTTCAAAATAAATTGATTGAATCCTGGATTGGTTCTCTGTATCTCTGTTGTAGTAGTCGCACTCAAAGCTCGAAGACCGGAAACAATTTCTCTGTAACGTGTTGTTGGATTAGTAGCCATGACAGGCGTTGGTGCATCAGAAATTGGGCGATCCCGGACAAGTTTTCGTGCTTCAGGAATTCGATGAACCGGGGCACGTTTCCGTACTTGAGAAATAGGAGAAAGCGCCATTTGAGTGGCTCCAGATGCAAGTTTAATAGCTTCCTCTGGTGAAATCAACTTGACCTTTGAAGCATAGGTATGTGATTCTGTCTAGGAACTGGATTTGAAGATTCAACTGGCAGTTTACTCCTCCCAGGAACTAGATTGATCGATCTGAAGGCAAACTTCTTTGACCAGGAGGCATCGAGATTCGAGGACCTGAGAAATCTGCGACAATCTTTAAACAAAAAACAATTTAGCGTTGAATGGGCAGAGACAAAGGTAGGGCAAAGACACTTTTCTCTAATCAATAACAAGAACTCTATATGACTATTTGGATTATGGAGTTAAAATGGGCAATTAAGAACTTGACTAAAATGGTTAATCACGTGTTTGAGGAATTTATTTCCTTTTGTCAGCGTGGCACATTTTTTGGATTAATTCACGTGGTATGAGAGAAAATTCTCTAGAAGTAGCTACTGACTCCGATTATAGATTTGAGTTGGCCATACAGCTCGGTAGATTGGAAGCCGCAAAGGTTAGTCTGTACTTTTACCATTTGAGTCGTTTTACATCCATGATTTAAATATGTTGTCACTCAATTCTTACATCTTGACAGGATATTGCTGTAGAAGCACAAAGTGAGTCTAAATGGAAGCAACTCAGAGAATTAGCTATGTCCTCTGGGAAGGTTATTTTCTTGCTGTAATTAGTGTTCTAGGTTTCTTATAAAGATTAAAGCTGATATGCATCTCTTTTCATTTTCCTTCCTTTGCATGGATCACTTTAGCTGGCTATGGCTGAGGCATGCATGCAGCATAAAGTCAAAATAACGTAATAACTGTAAACATTATTACGTCTACGTTAACTTGTTAACGTTAGTATTAATTAACATTATACTAATTATATCATTAAGTTGTCATTTACTTGTATGTATCATTTTGTTATTAAGTTCACCTCCTTGTATAAATACCTTATACATGTGATGAATAAACACAACACTTCATCTCTCTATGTTCTTCATCCTCCGATAATTCGGGCTGTCTCATCACGCCTGTTACCTTGTCTCAGCATACCTACTCGGAATGGGCTACCAAATTTTGGAATTCTCTTCAAGCCAAAGAGAAGATCGGTCTCATTGATGGTTCGATCACCAAACCTACAACTCAGCCCGATCTCACGCATTGGACTGCTGCAAATTCCATAATCTTTGGCTGGATCCGTACTTCTATCGATCCTAAACTTCGCTCTACTGTTTCTCATGTTCCCGATGCCTATATGCTGTGGGAATCCTTGAAGGTACGTTTCTCTGTCAAAAATGGTGTCCGAAAGCACATTCTCATTGATGAAATCACAAATTGCAAACAAAATGGACAATCTGTACTTGAATTTTATGGTCGTTTGACAAAGCTATGAGAATAATACAACGGCATCTCTCCTGCTTGCACATGTATCTGTGCAGCCTATGCTATGCTCGAGAAGGAACATGAAGATATTCGTGTCCATCGTTTCCTTTTTGGTCTTGACGAGGCACGGTTCAGTTCCTTACATTCTTAGATAATTGATGAAGATTCGCTCCCTCCACTCAACTCCGTTTATTCGCGTGTCATCCGCGAAGAACAACATGGTCTTACTATGCGCAATAAAAGAGCTTCAAACTGATGCTGTCGGGTTTGCTGCTCGATCGGATCCCGGAAAGTTACTTGTTACTGCCTCTTCTCCTCCCCGCAGCCATGATCCGAACAGATTTTGCACTCATTGCAACCATAAGGGTCATGACCATACCGAATGTTTTGCTCTTCATGGCTATCCTGAGTGGTGGTACGAGCAACAACAACAACACTCCTCTTCATAACCTCCTTGTGGTCGGTCTTCTCAGCCTCGCGGTCGTGGTGGTCGTGCCAATGCTTCTCGTCTGGCTCCTCCTGATCAATTCTCCACTACATCTTCGACTGATCAGCTTACTACCTTGATCAACCTACTCCAAAGCCATCAATCTCAGCTTTCATCGGAACGTCTCTCTGGTAGAACTGAATTTTCTGATGTTATTTTAGATACTGGTGCCTCTCACCATATGACAGGAAATCTCAGTCTTCTCCGGGATGTCCGAGATATATCTTCATCCTCAGTCACTTTTCCTAATGGTCTACAGTCTCGGGCTGTGCAATCTGGAAGTCTCCTTTTAAGTTCTCAATATTCATTGTCAGATGTCCTTTATTTTCCCGATTTCAGCTGCACACTTATCTCTGTTTCCAAGCTTCTAAAAGAAACGGGTGGTATTGCCATTTTTACTGATACACTTTGTGTTTTACAGGACCGTTTCACGAGGACTCTGATTGGAGCATGTGATTTTGTCTCCTTTAGAGCTTTGGCACCGTCGTCTTGGAAATCCTCATTCTGTTGTTTTTTCTAAATTACCAGCTTTCAAATTTATCAAAGATATTTCTAAACACATCTCTCACTGTGATACCTGTTTTCGAGCAAAACAAACACGTGATGTTTTTACTGAGAGTTTTAATAAAGCCTCTGCACCATTTGCTTTAATCCATTGTGATGTCTAGGGTCCTTACAGGAAACCTTCTTCTTGCGGTGCTACTTATTTTCTCACCATTGTTGATGATTATTCTCGTGCAGTATCGGTCTACTTAATACTTGAAAAATCAGAAGTTGCGGGTCTTCTTAAAAACTTCTTTCCTATGAGTGAGACACAATTTCAGAAACCGGTCCAATCCATTTGCACTGACAACGATAATGAGTTCATGGTCCTCTCCTCGTTTTTTTGCAAGCATGGTATTCTTCATCAAACCTCCTGCGTTGACACTCCTCAACAGAATGGTCGTGTAGAATGCAAGCACTGTCATCTCCTAAATGTTGCTCGTGCATGTTTATTCCAATCAAATCTCCTAGTTGATTTTTGGGGAGAGAGTGTCTTAACAGCTGCTCATCTCATCAATCACACCCCTATTCTGGTTCTCAACGGCAAGACTCCCTACAAGATGCTTCATGGCACACCTCCATTTTATCATTCTCTCCGCATCTTTGGTTGTCTTTGTTATGCTCATCGTCGTGCCCGTGATAAAGACAAATTTGGTGCTCGAGGTTGAAAATGTCTCTTTGTTGGCTACCCCTATGGCAAAAAGGGATGGCGTTTGTTTGATCTCGAACGCAATGAGTTTTTCATTAGTTGGGATGTCGTGTTTGTAGAAACTGAATTCCTGGGCTATTCTACATCTCTCACTTCTCTTGCGGTCGACATTAACTTGGCTCATTTCTTCGATGCACCGTGATCCCTTATCCCAGTTTCTTCTCCTCCTCTATCTGCTTCCGCTCCTCCAGTTCTTGTCTTACCCGAAGATCCTGTGGCAATAGTCACCTCCCCTACGGTATTTAGTCAATCTTTGCCTGTTTGTGATTCACCTTCTAGCAGTGTCTCTCATACGTCTCCTTCACCCGCCTTTCTTGCATCCTCTCGCGGTATTCCAGAATTTCTAGGTCGTGGACAATGTACTAAGACGCCCTCTGTTTTACTTAGAGACTACGTCTTGCCTCGTGCTTTGCAAATAATACACTCTCATTCTCTCACTTCATCTTCTTCTTCAGATTCTTGTCTCTCGGTTATAGGTAATTCCCTATACCCTATGTCTTATTATCTCTCTGACGAATGCTTCTCTCCGGGCCATAAAGCGTTCGAACCCGCTTCTTACAACCAAACTGTTCATGACGCAGTTTGGAAAACTTCAATACAAAATGAGATCAAGGCGCTGGAGGATAATCACACATGGCATATCACCACTTTACCTCCTGGAAAACGGGCCCCTCGGCAACAAATGGATATTCAAACTCAAGTATCACTCTGATGGTCGTCTAGCTTGACACAAATCTCGTCTTGTGGCCCTCGGAAATCGACAAACAGAAGGGTTGGACTATACATATACGTTTGCACCCGTTGCAAAGCCTACCACAGTTCGTCTCATGCTTCAACTTACTTCTTCTAAATAATGGGAGGTCCACCAGATGAATGTCCATAACCCTTTCCTTCATGGCACTTTAAAAGAAGAAGTCTACATGCAGCTTCCTCCCGATTTTCACACATCAGATCTATCTGCTGTCTATCTCCTCAAGAAGTCTCTCTATGGTCTTAAACATGCTTCTCGTTGTTGGTTTGCTAAACTCCGCAGTGGCCTACTCACCTATGGCTTTATTCAAAACAAAGCTGACTATTCTCTCTTCTTTTATACTCGCGATACAGTTTATCTTCACATACTCATCTACGTGGATGATTTTATTGTTGCCGGGAATGATCTCTCTACTATTCACAAGTTCAAGAACTACTTGCATCGTTGTTTTCACATGAAAGATTTGGGAAAGCTGAAATACTTTCTCGGCATTGAGGTTGCTCGAAATTCTTCGGGTATTTTTCTTTCTCAACGCAAATACACTATTGACATCATTGCTGAAACTGGTCTACTGGGTTGCAAGCCTGTCTCTGTTCCCACCGAGCTGAATTTTGCAAAATTTCTTTAGCCACTGGCGCCCCAATATCTAATCCCGAAGCCTAGCGAGGCTTGATTGGTCGTTTGATTTATCTTACTTTTACTCGGCCTGAACTTTGCTATATCATCCAAGTTTTTCCCCAGTTCATGCATTGCCCTCTTCACGAGCATTGGCATACTGCTCTCTGCGTGGTTCGTTATTTGAAAGGATGTTCTGGTCGGGGTATTCTTCTTCGTGTTGACTCTTCTCTCCAAGTTAGGGCATTCTGCGATTCTGACTGTGCTGCCTGTCCCCTGTCTCGATGGTCTCTCTCTGCATACATCATTCTGCTCGGATCCTCTCCAGTTTTGTGGAAGACGAAGAAACAACATATTGTCTCTATGGCTTCTGCCGAAGCTGAGTACCGCTCCATGTCATTTATTCTCCGTGAGTTGAAGTGGGCCAAACAGCTTCTCGCGTCGTTCGGTATCACGCATTCCGCGTCCATGACGCTATATTGTGACAGTAAATCCGCTTTGCATATTCCTGCTAACCCCGTTTTTCACGAACGGACAAAACATGTGGAACTTGATTGTCATCTTGTACGTGATGCTATCGACGACGATATTCTACACACAATTTATATCTCCACCAAAGAACAACCGGCTGATCTCCTCGCTAAAGCTTTGCCTTCCACTACTTTTACTTATCTTCTCTCCAAGTTGGAGATTTAAGATGTTTCCCCACCAACTTGCGGGAGGGTAAGGTCAAAATAACGTAAACGTTATTATGTTTACGTAATGTTGACGTTAATATTAATTAACATTATACTAATTATACCATTAAGTTGTCATTTACTTGTATGTAACATCTTTATTATTAAGTTCATCTCCTTGTATAAATACCTTATACATGTGATGAATAAACACAACACTTTCATATTATTTTACAGCATGCTATGGATTTGAGTGATCTATTGCTGCTTTATTCTTCATTTAGCATTTATTCTTGGCAGGAATTGCTAAAGAGAAAGGAAAGAATAATTTCATTTTTCTTTGCTTATTCATGTTGGGTCAAGTAGAAGAATGCATGCATCTGTTGGTAGATATGTACATAAATACTATCTCTTACATTGAGAACATATATATTTCCGGCCTATGCTAATTTTTATCTGGTTACAGTAATCGCATACCAGAAACTACACTGATGGCACGATCATTCCATCCAAGATAGGTCTCCGAATTAGTGGCATTGTGGAGAAACGATTTGACCAAGGTTCGTATTACATATTTCCTGTGATTAAGTTTCCAACTTTGCATGTTGAATTGTCCTTAGTTTTTTCTTGATCCACTATTTATCTGCATATAGATAAGTCCAAAAGTTGCTGAATCTCTGGCTGATCCCGAGGAGTATCCCAATCTTTGAGGACAGGGAAGTCGCCCTGTCCCCTGAAAATAGAGCTGCAGAGACGAGGTATCTTACAGACGAATTGATGTCATTGGCTTGTTATTTAAAAACGGGTTCTTATGAGGAAACCATTTAATTTGATTATTGGGCTTAGCCATGTTGAGGCATGTGGTATGCATTAAATGGCGCAGTGGCCTGTCATGTGTTTGATAATAAATTTTGAACTTATACCTCATATAGTGATATGATCATGGAAAACAGCAACAAAGCTAAGGAGAATCTGGAGGTAAGCAATGAAGATCACGAGAGAGCTTTGAAGATTCTAGTCCGTCCAATTACAAGATCACAGGCTAAACAAATCAATGAGAGCATTTGTGGATTTATTCAAGGCCTTTTGGACAAAGAACAACATAAGGAATCCATTGAATTTTGTACTTGCCAAGTCCAAACCACTTTGAGCCTTCTACAAGTCCAAGAGAAGTCCAAAATCAAGTCTTAAAGTCCAGCCCATGAATAGTGACGAATTTGGAAGACTAACAGATATTTTTGAGGCCAAAATTTCAAGAGTCCTTCTCATTCAAGTCATAGTAAATTGTGATCTTTACTTGTCATTTACTTAATAGTCTTTACTCTTCATATTTAAGACATTCAATAAGTTTAGAGGAATCTAGAGAGTCCTTTCTCTTCTTTATAAACTCATGTAATTCTCATATAAACTCATGTAATTCTCTTTTATTCTTTGTGAACTTTTCGATCTTTCTTGGTGCGTCATATCCAAGGGATCAAACTGGTTTATCAAATGATTTCCATCACACTTGTGTGGACATTCCTAGCCATTGGCGTGAAGGGGCGAGTCGAAACAACAACAGTCTTTGGTTTAATATACTAAAGGTGGGTGCTACTCGAGTCAACATTCTGTGGTTCCACCACCTTTCTTAATTGAAGGCGAGTTGAAACAACAAAAATCTTAGATTTGATATACCTAAGGTGGGAGTTACTCAAATTCTTTGAAGACCAAGGACTATCCTTACAACTTGGAGTGACGATTCCTTTGGGATTCCGCGTCATTTGGTATCAGAGCACACTTACAAGTCAGTTAATCTTTTCATTTTCTATCTATTCATCTTCTACCTTTCCAACTTCTATATTTTCATTTTCTATCTCTTAATCTTCTATTTTTTCATCTTCTATCGGTCCAACTTCTATCTTTTCATCTTCTGTCTTTTCATCTTCCATATTTTTATCTTCTATCTTTTCAACTTTTATCTCTTCATATTTTATTTTTTTAATTAATTAGAAAAAAACAAAAAAGCAAAAAAAGGAATATATTAAAAAAAACAGAAAAAAACTTTTCATCTTCTATTATTTATATAAAAAAAGATATTGTTCGTTGTTTGTTTGTGTACCAAGATCTATCTAATACTTGAGTTGTGTAATACTTGGTAGATCATTGACCCTTGGGGAAAACAAATCAAAGAGTGTTTGATTAGTTCTATAAGAACATTTTGAGATTCAGAAAAAGAGAGGAAAAAGGCGTAAGATTGTGAGAACATTTGAGAGAAAAGCCAATAATTTGAGGGAAACACTTGTGTGTCAAACACTTGAGAGATTGTGAGGCATTTTTCAATTGAATCTTGTTTTTCTTACAGGTTCTAAGTATGTCAAACGACAATAACGACAATCCGGAGGGTGAACAAATACAAGGAATTCCAAATCTCCAAATTCAAGGTTTGATGGGAGAGATGACCCGTTTGTTGAGAGTTGAGATGGAAGCAGTCAATGAACGTTTGGATCAAGTTCAAAATGAGATAACACTTAGGCAACAACCTCGGCTGCCTAACGTACAAGGAGATCCACCACCGGTGGAAGTACAAAGAGGCGGTGTTGACTACTATGGTCGAGATGGACACTCATCTACCTCGAGTCGAAGGAGACCTAGACGAGCTAGGGAAGAAAGAGGTCGGGCTGAAGATAATTTAGGGGGACTTCAGCTGTAAATTCCATCATTTCAAGGAAAGAACGATCCATATGCCTATCTCGAATGGGAGAAAAAGATTAAACTTGTTTTTGATTGTCAAAACTATTCCGAGCTAAACAAGGTACGAGTTGCAGCCACTGAATTTTATGATTATGCTATTAATTGGTGGGATCAAGTGGTGACAAGCAGGAGAAGAAATAGAGAAATACCCATTGAAACTTGGGAAGATATGAAAACCTTGATGAGACGACGGTTCGTTCCTAGTCACTATCACCGAGAGTTACATCAAAAACTTGAAAGATTGGTGCAAGACAACCAAAGTGTGGAGGATTATTTTCAAGAGATGAAAATACTTATGATGAGAGCTGATATGGAAGAAGATCGTGAGGCTACCATGGCCAGATTTCTTAGCGGTTTGAATTGTGAGATCCAAGACCGAGTAGAGATGCAACACTATGTGGAATTGGAAGATATGTCGCATAAGGTTATCTTAGTGGAGCAGCAACTCAAGAGGAAGGATAGCACACGTCAAACTTATGGCATGAGTTATATTACTCAACGTCCTAGCTACTCACGTGAAGAAAAAATTGTTCCAAAACCAAAGTTTGAATCGAAACCGAATACTAGCCGACAAGAGGTCAAAAGTATAGTTGAACCCTCTTCTACAAGAAATCGTGATGTGCAATGTTTTAAGTGTCATGGCAGGGACATTATGCAAATGAATGTTCAAACAAGAGGGCCATAATACTTAGAGTCAATGGAGAGTACGAAATTGAGGAATAAGTGGTTTCAGATTCTATGTTATCTCAAGATGAGCTGGAGTTACCTGCAACCAAAGGTGATCTTTTGGTAGCTAGAAGGTCTTTGAGTGTGCAAGGTAAACTAGAGGAGAACGTGCAACATGAGAATCTATTCGACACGCGATGTCTTGTTCTTGATAAGGTGTGTAGTCTTATAATTGATGGAGGGAGCTGTACGAATGTGGCGAGTACTACACTTGTCGAGAAACTGGGATTGACTACTCGAAAACATCCTAAGTCGTATAAGCTTCAATGGTTAAGTGAGTTTGGAGAACTCAAAGTGTCAAAGCAAGTTGTGGTTCCATTTAGCATTGGGAAGTATAAAGACGAGGTGATTTGTGATATTGTGCCAATGGAGGCTGGGCATATTCTTCTTGGGATACCGTGGCAGTTTGATCGGAAAGTTGTTCGTGATGGTTTCACCAACAAGCATTCATTTGGTTATAAGGGGAAAAATGTTACACTTGTTCTTATGACTCCTAATGAGATCTAGCAAGATTATTTGCTTCTAAAGCAACGTGAGAAGAGAGGTATGAGTGACTCAAACACAAAAAACCAAAAAGAGAGTGAGATTGAGAGAGAAACAAAAAAAAAGAGAAGAGTGAAACACACAAAGAGAGAAAAGAGAGAAAACACCAAAATTTATTTGTGAGGTTAAGTGAGATAAAGAGAGTTTTGGTTTCACATCAGCCTATATTTGTACTTATGTTCAAAGAGGTCTTCATGAGTTCTACTAACCTTGACCCCGGTTTGCCTAGTGGTGTTTCTTCTCTGTTGCAGGATTTTGGAGATGTATTTTCGGATGAGAACCTTAGTGGTCTACCTCCAATCCGAGGGATTGAGCATCAAATAGACTTTGTACCCGGAGCATCCATTCCAAACCGTCCAGCCTATATAACCAATCCGGAAGAGACCAAAGAGTTGCAAAGACGAGTGAGTGACCTGATGGAGAAAGGATATATCCGTGAGAGCATGAGTCCATGTGCCGTGCCCATTTTACTAGTTCCTAAGAAGGATGAAACTTGGCGCATGTGTGTTGATTGTAGATCCATCAATAATATCACGGTAAAGTATAGACACCCAATTCCTCGCTTAGATGATATGTTAGATGAGCTACATGATTCTTGTGTCTTTTCTAAAATTGATCTTAAGAGTGGATATCACCAAATTCGAATGAAAGAGGGTGATGAATGGAAAACAACTTTTAAAACAAAACATGCTCTTTATGAGTGGTTAATCATACCTTTTGGATTAACTAATGTACCCAGCACGTTCATGAGGTTAATGAACCATGTTTTGAGACATTTTATTGGTTTGTTTGTGGTTGTCTACTTTGATGATATTTTGGTTTTTAGCAAAAGTTTGGAAGAGCACAATGAGCATTTGAAATCGGTTTTTGGTGTACTAAGAAAGGAAAAACTATATGCTAACTTGAAAAAGTGTACCTTTTGTTCGGATAACCTTGTGTTTCTAGGCATTGTTTTAAGTGCACAGGGCATTCAAGTAAATGGGAAAAAGAAAGCTGAGATTGTCAAGAAGCTTCATGAAAAGACTAAGCAATATCAAAAGCAAGCCAACAAAGGAAGGCGTGAGAAGAGCTTTACACCCGCAGAATTAGTTTGGGTTCACATGAGGTAGAAACAATTTCCAGCTCAAAGGAAGTCTAAGTTAATGCCAAGGGCCATTGGGCCATTCGGAGTCTTGGAAAAGGTCAATGAAAAATCCTACAAGATAGACTTGCCAAGTGAGTACAAAATCAGTTCTAACTTTAACATTTCTGACTTGATTCCTTTTGATGCAGATGAACCTGATCTTGAGGTCCAATCCTTTTCAAGAGGAAGGGGATGATATGATCATGGAAAGCAGCAACGAAGCTAAGGAGAACTTGGAGCTAAGCAATGAAGATCACGAGAGAGCTTTGGAGGTTCTAGTCGGTCTAATTACAAGATCACGAGCTAAAAAAATCAAGGAGAGCATTTGGGGATTTATTCAAGGCCTTTTGGACAAAGAACATTATAAGGAATTCATTGGACTTTATACTTGCCAATTCCAAACCACTTTGAGCCTTCTACAAGTCCAAGAGAAGTCCTAAATCAAGTCTTAAAGTCCAGCCCATGAATAGTGACGAATTTGGAAGACTAAAAGATATTTTGGAGGCCAAAAGTTCAAGAGTCCTTCTCATTCAAGTCATAGCAAATTGTGACATTTACTTAGTAGTCTTTACTCTTCATATTTAAGACATTCAATAAGTTTAGAGGAATCTAGAGAGTCTTTTCTCTTCTTTATGAACTCATGTAATTATCATTTGTGAGGATCCAACTTTTTTATCAATAAATTTGAGAGTGATTCTCTTTTATTCTTTGTGAACTTTTCGATTTTTCTTGGTGTGTCATATCCAAGGGATCAAACTGGTTTATCAAGTGATTTCCATCACACTTGTGTGGCCATTCCTAGCCATTGGCGTGAAGGGGCGAGTCGAAATAGCAACAATCTTTGGTTTAATATACTAAATGTGCGGGCTACTCGAGTCAATATTTCGTGGTTCCACCACCTTGCTTAATTGAAAGCGAGTTGAAACAACAACAATCTTAGGTTTGATATACCTAAGGTGGGGGTTACTCAAATTCTTTGAAAACCATGGACTATCATTTACAACTTGGAGTGACGATTCCTTCGGGATTCCGCATCATATAGTCATAACTCTGAGACACTGATATTGATTTTTATCTTGCAGGAGCGTCAATCTTCCTGCTGCGGATTATTGTACTCATGCAAACAGAGATCATACAACTTTGGTGGAAGAATTTAGATCTATGCAAATAGAAGAAGAGGGGCAAGTTGAGGATGGAGGTGTTCTCAAGGAGGTATGCATAGTTAATGTTACATGCCGTTTGAAGGAAATGGTCTTTTACCCTTGATGTCATGTCTAATATTGTATATTTCGTAGTTTCTTGAGAAAGATGCTATATCTTAATTATTATTCAAAAACCTATGATTATAGAAAATAAGCAATTATAAATTATAAATCAAACAAAATGCTATAACATATTTAATCCTAAATAAAATATTATTGTCCAACAAAATCATTTCTGTACAAGAACATACATGAAACTTTTAAGAATGAAAAATGTTTGAAAGGGAAGAGTTTTGATTATGTGAACTCAAATACTAAAGTGAATGAACAATTTTATATTGTTGTTTTGATTATGTGAACTCAAATAACTTATTGAACTAATGTCTCGGCTCTTTCAAATTCGTTTTGTTATTCATTGTTGTATAGATCTGACAATCAAGTTAGTTAAATTGTTTACATACTTCACAAACATTATTTGTATATTGAATGACAATTTATAGAAACTACTATCTTTTAATAAATTATTTTTACAAATAATTACTAAACCACACTTGAACATTAAAATTATTAAAAGCAAGTTATATTTTGTTTGCTATAATATTTTTGTTATGAATAATAATAGATTATATGTATATATATATATATATTGCACGTATTTTTATCATGTTATATTTTATATATACAAAACCTTTTCAAAAGTAATTTGAAGTGTTAAGTTACCTTACATAATAGATTGTTATTTATAAACTGTATTTAAGAAAATGGACAATTTAGGTCTTTTAACATGATAATTTGAAATTGAAAAACAAGAAATTATTCGTAATAGTGTCAACTTGAAAACTTAATTTTTTATATAACTTATGTACTCCATTATTCCTTGTAAAAGTTTCAAACTTTTGAATTATGTAGAAACCAACCACTCGATAACGTTTACCCAACCTTACAGTTCTTTGTGTTTCAAACAAATTCAAAGATTGTAATTATAATTACACACTTAACATTAAGTTTGAACGTTTACATGCAAATACCTTAGAACAAGGAACTACCAATTTTTCTTTTATTTATTTACGCTCTCCTTTTGCTCGCTTTCCTTTAAGTACTTATGTCATTTCCGTAAGCTTTGAAATCTATTTTTTACATAATCATACAAGTTACTATGAAATTTATAATTTATTTATCCCGCGCAAATCGCGAGGATAGCATCCTAGTTTGAGATAATTGATACATGATCATCAGCTTTTAATCTGACAAAATCTGATCACGTGAATGGGGCTGTTGGCAAGTTTTGTTTTTTAGGGGGGCAAATTAGTAAAAAAATTAGTATCGATATTTGATCTTACCGGCCCAGAAAGACAGGCCCAAATTGTGTGAAAGTAAGTATTGGGCCTACTTTATTTCAAGTATCGGTTTTTTTTTTCTCTCTATACGAGCGAGAAAACCCACCCACCCGGGAATCTTCGACCCGACTGAGAAATGGGATCGTCCGCGAATACAGAGACCAATGACACCGCATCATCACCGTCGTCGAATCACAAGCCTCCAAATATGAACGGCGGTGCTCATCCTGTTTCCGATCAGGCGATCTCAGAGTCGAATATGTCGAAGAAGAGGATAATACTGCAACGAAGATTTTATTCCAATGACCAAAAGAGAATAGATTTTCAAACAAACACCAATCCCTACTTACCAGCCAAGAATCAAGTTCAAGCAAGATTCTAGAGCTGAACAAGCTTCAGAATTATGGAGATAATCAAAAGAGAAGAAAACAATTTCAAAGTTCTTGTTGAAAATGAACAAACTAAACAATATCTAAATTGATTCCAACTTCCAAATATCCACTGTCAATCTTCATATGTAATCTCCTCTATACATGTGTCCCTTTATGTAATTGCTTCCATAAGCTGTATCAAATCTTCTCCCTATAGAAAATCTTGTCCTCAAGATTGGAAATGAGGATATTGGCGCTTCAAACCATAGTAGAACTCCCAAGTGGCCTCGTCTTCTCCCTGATTGGTCCACTTAACCAAGACTTGAGTGACTGCTCGTCCTTGACGTTGCACCATCTTCCTCTCTAGTATAGCCTCAGGTTCCTTAGTCATGACATCATGAACTATAGAAGGCTGATCTGAGGAAAAATCATCGTGCTCCAAACGCAGCTTTAACTGTGAAACATGGAAAATGGGGTGTATGCAAGAGTAACTTGGTAACTCCAATTTGTAAGGCATTTTACCGCAACTATTGATCACCTTATAGGGTCCATAGTATTTTGGAGCAAGCTTTTCACTTGAGCGTACAACCACTGACTGTTGTCTATAAGGCTGTAGCTTCACAAAAACATAATCACACATGCAGAAGCTCCTATCAGAACGCTTGCGGTTGACAATCTGTTGCATCCGATATTGAGCTCTTAGAAGGTGGAATTTAAGTATTAGCAGCATATTCTCACGGTCTTGTAAACTCTTTGCCACCACTGCAACTTTGGATTCCCCTGGCAAATATGGTAAGTGAATGGGAGGTAGTTTCCCATAAACAGCCTCGTCCGGAGGCATTTGGGTGGCAGAGTGGAAATTGGTATTATACCAAAATTCAGCTAAAGACAGCCACTTAACCCATTCATGAGGACGGTCATTACACATGCATTGGAGATATGTCTCCAAACACCTGTTAAAGACCTACGTTTGACCGTCAGTTTGTGGGTGGTACGGTGTGGAGTAATGCAACGAAACCTCTTGCAACTTGAATAGTTCTCTCTAGAAATCATTGAAGAATATCACATCCCTATCACTGATAATAGTCTCAAAAAGTCCACGAAGTTTAAAGACTGAGTCAAGGAAAGCCTGTGCTACCGAAGTGGCCGTGTAAGGATGCTTTAACGACATGAAATGGGCAGCTTTAGACAGACGATCAACCACTACATATATCACATAATATCCAAAAGACAAAGGCAATGCGGTGATAAAGTCCATTGAGATTGGTGACCAAATAGATTCAGGAATAGGTAAAGGTTGAATAAGACCTGGTGATGCTGCGGTATCATACTTGCATCGTTGACAATTTCCACAACTCCTCACATAAGCTTGTATGTCTTTATTCATTCCTTTCTAGTAAAATAGACTTTTCACTCTCTGTGTTGTGACATCTTTTCCGTAATGATCACTGCTACTAGGTCCATGTAACCAATCCAAAATCTGATTTCGTAATGTTAACACCTACGGAACTACAATTTTTGATTTCCTCCTCAAAATATCTTGACTCCATAAATATTGTTTTCTCGCAGTCGGATTCTGTTTAAGCTCCTCTATTAATGCTTTTATCTGAGCATCTTCACTATAAGTTGCCTGAATGTTTTTCAAATAATCGCAATCCAATACTGACATAACCATATGTAGTATATTAGCTCTATCTACTCTTGATAAAGCGTCTGCACAAGGTTCTCCTTACCCTTTTTATATTGAATTTCATAGTCAAACTCTAATAACTTGGTAACCATTGTTGTTGAATTGGTGTGTTCAGCCTTTGCTCCAATAAGTATTTAAGACTCCTTTGATCTTTCTTGATAATGAAATGCCCATTCAACAAGTAATGTCGCCACTTTTGAACTATAAAGACTACCGCCAGAAGCTCCTTCTCATATATCGATAAGTGGAGCTGTTTGCCCTCTAAATGACGGCTAACGCCAGAAGCTCCTTCTCAGATCAATTTTTGAATACACTATGGAACTGCCTAACTCATCCATTAAGTCTTCAATCAAGAGTATAGGAAACCTGTCCTTTACTATCAAGTTGTTCAGACCCCTATAGTCAACGCATAACCGCCATGTACCATCCTTCTTTTTAACCAGTACCACTGGTGATGCATATGAACTAGAACTCGGCTGAATTGTTCCTTGTGTTAGCAGCTCCTGAAACATAGTCTCAATCTTGTTCTTTTGCTGAACTGCATACCGATAAGGTCTTTGGTTAACCGGGTTAGATCCCTTCAATAGTGGAATGCGGTGATTATGATGTGTCTTGAATGGTGGTAATCTGATTGGTTCCTCAAATAAGTCCTGAACTCCTCTAACACCAGCTGAATATGCTTAGGAACCAAAGAAGGTCGCAAATTTGTTGTCATGGTATACACTCCTCCACAAGATTCCTCTTCCCCTTCAGCAATA
>JAKUCM010002312.1:0-16420 GCA_023374145.1 Lepidium sativum | reverse complement strand
AAAGAGAGAGACATTTAGAGAGAAAAAAACAAGAACCCTAATTGTATTTTGTATATTGTGGTTTCATTATTGTTTGACAAGCCATATATGTTTATATATGTCGTATATACATAGAAATCTATAAATTAATACTTGATAAGCTTATATAGATTATCAATTAATACATTTATAAAAATATCGATAAATTGTTAAAAAATTTTAGTTCTAACGTTATTAAACTTCTGGTTATATTAATATATCGATAAATTAATAAAATTTTGTAGTTCTAATGTTAATAATTTATAGAGTTTTGACTCGTACTTGTAGTTGTGCGATTTTTCATCATATATGAACATTTTGGATCCCATTGGCGACTAAAGTTATATTGATTTAATGAAAACAGATCCTGATGCAGAAGTAGTAGCTTTATCACCAAAGACACTAATGGCTACAAACAGATTCATATGTGATGTATGCAACAAAGGGTTTCAAAGAGAACAAAATCTACAACTTCATCGAAGAGGACACAATCTTCCATGGAAACTCAAACAGAAGTCAACTAAAGAAGTGAAGAGGAAAGTGTATCTTTGTCCAGAGCCCACGTGCGTTCACCATGACCCATCACGTGCTCTCGGAGATCTTACCGGAATCAAAAAACATTATTATCGGAAACATGGTGAAAAGAAATGGAAATGTGAGAAATGTTCTAAGCGTTACGCTGTTCAATCAGATTGGAAAGCTCACTCTAAGACTTGTGGTACTAAAGAGTATCGATGTGATTGTGGTACCATCTTCTCTAGGTAACTAATCTCTATCCATTTCATTTAAATATTTTGTTCTTATTTGGTTTAAGTGTTGAAACGTCTCATATTTGCGTGTCATCATTTGGTTTCATCCAGATATATACCTTCTTATCTTGGTAAAGTATACTTATATACGTATGGACTATTTTTTTATATTTTTACCTCCCACTGCTTGGGAGCTTACGGTTTCATGTTCTATTTCACTCCCCGATGGGGGTTCTTTTCACCCTTCCCTCACGGTACTACTCTTCCGCTCAGAAACGAAATGTTCCAAATGCTCAAAACATGAAAAACAAGTATTAGGTTGCGCACCAAAAAAGAAATTAATCGATAAAATTCCCGACTGAAAGAATTCTGTCGGAAAATTCTTACCGATATAAAAATCATAAAAAAAATTTTACGGATTTCTGATTGATGAAAACGGTAAAAAAAAATAGTATAATGAACAATTATTCTAAGTAAAAGATTAAAATTGATGAAATTCTTAATTAAAAACATATCTGTCGAAATTTTGGACCAGTAAAAAAACTTTAGTTAAAAAACCATAAGGATTTTCTTAAGGATAAAACTGTAACAAGCAGTAAAATTGAAAATCTATTCTAAGTAAAAGCTGAATTCAACAGTGCATGTAAAACTTAGCTTTATTTACAAATTTACATCGAAAATACCAAAAATATATAATCATGATCTGAAACCTGAAAATCTTGTATATATATTTGGTCACCGAAGTTGAACCTCGAGTACAACGCCTATGAATACAGTCATGAGTCATTATATACATAGGATCAATCAATGTATTTGATTGGATGAGTATAGTGAATAGAGAAAGACAGTGATACAAATTTTAAAAGATGCTAAATTTGGTCACATGTATGAGTTGGATTTTGTTTTATCATTTTCTACTTTTGTATTCTTCTTCTTCACTTTGCAGGTTCCCCTTTTTACGAAACTCTTTCTTCAATTGTGGACCCAATTTATTATTCTTATCTCTATTAGCTTTCTCTCTCTAGACATAACTTATAAATACATAAAAATTTGGTGCATTACTTAAATTTACTTCAATGTTGTGTTTGAATTCACTTTAATGTTCTTTTTAGGGTTTGTTTCTTTATTTTTCATGGTTTGAGTAAAATACATAGTTGCAGAATGTTTCTGACTTATGTTAACATTCATGGGTTTTGCATTAAATAAAGAAGTTCTTTCACTAAATTAGCTTTTGACTCAACTTCTATATTCTTCTATCATTCTCTTCTATTAATGGAACCTATAATAACTATTGCATTCATTGATTGCCACTCAAGGATTTAATTAGCTTTGCTATTGTTTTTTAGGTCAACCTATAAGATATAGCTTGTATAATTATGAATTATGATTTTTGCTTTTACAAAAAAAGTGTTTTTATCAATGTTTAATGTCACTAAATGATTAAGAATTTGATTCTAGAAAATCGTATTTTTCTAAATTATATTTTTAATCTTCTTTGTCTTAATATTTTTCAAATATTTTTAAAGATATTGGTTATGAATCAGATTTTTTCAATCGATTTGTTGACAATAAAGGCTTTCTTATTTACTAATTATTTTATTTTATTTTTGTAGACGTAATAGTTACATTACGCATAGGGCTTTCTGTGAAGCATTGATACAAGAGACTGCAAGAAACCCTACCGTGAGCTTTACGTCAATGGCAACTATTAGCAATGGAGTCGGCTCCGGAGGAATCTACGGGAGACTTGGCGGTGGTGATTCTCTCTCGCACCACCACTTGATAGACCATCCAAATTCAGGATTTACTTCTCTCGCAGGTTACAATCTGAACATTGCATCTTCTGTTCCACAATCGTCAAACCCTAACTTCTTAATCCCATGCTCATCGAGCCAAAGAATGTTAACCACAATACCAAACAACAATGATCATCAGAGTTTCATGAATCAACACGGTCTAATCCAGTTTGATCCTGTTGAGAACATCAACCTCAAGAGTAGCAACAACAACAACAACTTCTTCAACCTCGGTTACTTTCATGAATCCAGCAAGAACCAAGAGACGAGTCTTCCTTCTTTATATAGCACCGATGTACTTAACCATCAACGTGGAGAAAACTCGATTTCGGGTTATAACGTATCAGCCACGGCACTACTTCAGAAAGCTACACAAATGGGTTCAATCACAAGCAATGATGATCCTTCTGGTTTTTTTAGAGGTATAGCTTCTTCATCTAATTCATCAAGTGTTGTTGCTAATCACTTCAATGAAGGGCAAATCATAGAGAATGATAATAATGGAAACCTTCAAGGTCTAATGAATTCATTAGCGGCCGTTAATGGTGGATCTAGTGGCAATATCTTCGATGTTCAATTTGGAAGCAATGGAAATATGAGTGGTTCTGATAAATTAACGTTGGATTTTCTTGGAGTTGGAGGAATGGTGAGAAATGTTAATCGTGGTGGTGGTCGTGGCAATGGTTCTGTTGCCGGTGGAGAAGTGAAGTTTCCGGAACAAAATTATCCATATGAAAGATGTTAAAATAATCAATGTTTTTATTATTGTAAAACTTAAATAATTAGATGATAATTTTTTTATGTTTGTTTGTTGTTTTTCATATTCAATATAAATGATATAATCGTCGAGTACAAATCGCTTAGTGGCGTAATCACTTTACAAATCCTCAAAACACTAGGGATCGAATCTCTTACATTTAGTACTACACGCGGAATTTAAATGTCAATAAACTTTTTTACAATATATATATATATATAAATGATATAATTAATTAATATTTAGTGAACTTTTTTAGGTTTGGATTGGTTTTTTTTTTTTTTTTTGTCAACGGCAAATTATATTGGGCCACAACTTCCTGGCCCAATAGTCAAATTCCTACATAATGTAGGCATGTAGACTCGATTCCGGATTATGCAAATGTGCTGCCTTAAGTGGACTTACCGTTTGCCACTAAGCTAGATGCCATTTGCGGTTTGGATTGGTTAGAGTTTGTCTTTTATATAATAAAAAGGAATGTAGGTTTGCTATGAATTATATTAATTACCTTGACTTAGATAAACTCCAAATTTGACTTTGTTTGTTGATTTTATAATTAGAATATCAAATATTGTCCCAATAGACCAAAGAACAGTAGTAGTATAGTGGTATTCATGTTGTATAAGTTCCAATTTGATTTTAGGGTATAAACAAATGTTATAAGTTCCATTTTGATTTTATTCAGTGTTCTTTATAATGGGAATATCAAATATTATCACAATAGACTAGACCGTAGTTAAGAAGGCACTATATTTAAGCCAAATAATTTACATGTCCAACAACTTTCTACGTATAAATTCAAAATTAGTCAGATTATAAACTCGGATAATTAGAATTATGTAAAATATATATTATCACAATATGCAGTTGAATTAATGGTTCAAGACTATGGTAGAAAATTCAATAAATCATTTTTTCGAATCTAATATATTAAAATAAGAGATATTTTCATTTTTAACATGTTATAAATTTTAGAATAAATTTAACTTAAAATTTATAATTATTTTTAAAAATAGATATAAGATTGTTTTTTTTTTTTACAAATTTTCATTTAAAAGTAAATTAAAAATAATTTAAATAAAAAAATTCAAAAAACGTCACTTTATATATTTGCCTTAAGTGTACATTATACATTATAATATTTCTTAATTAAAAAATATCAATTCAAAATCTATGTTTTTGTCTCGATTTCGGGTTAAAGTCTGTCAAACTATTTTGATAACATAATAATTCAGCTTTCGGAGAAACTTTTTTAATCTTATTTATTTATTTTAGTCTTATTAATTTTCTAACTTCAAGTTCGATTTTTAATTTGGTGGATTCAGATTTAGATTTGATTTTTAGAGATATAGATTTAAAAATCATTCTGCTATTTTAGTTTTTTAATATTGGCAAGTTTGGTTCTTTTAATTTTGGTTCTTAGTTTTTTTAATTTAACACTTTTTGAATATTTTAATTTTTTAAGATCGGATTTGATTCGTTATACATCAAGTTCGGATTCAAATATTTTTATATGAAACTTCAAATTAAAAAGAATTTAATAGTAAAACTTTAAAAAGCTAAAATTTAGTTTTCGATTTGGTTTCGGTTCGAATTCAGATTCGATTTTTTTATTACATAAATTTAAGATCTATTTAGTTATTTTGTCATGTTTGCTTCTTTTAATTCATACCAATTTTTGTTTGGGTTTTCAGCATTTAAAACAACAATCCAAAATATTAATACGGATTTAACCATATAAATAAACAAAATTTGAAAAATAATCAAAACAATCAAATTCCATATTATAATACGGGTATAATTTAGTTTAATATATTAAAATGAAGTTTGGCTTAACCTTAATTCTTGTCGTACCCATTTCATGTCGGTCGTAATTAAATACTTAAATATATTTTCGATTCCTACTTAAACGAAACGAATCCAATACAGAAATGTTATTCTAGAGAATCCGAAATTTAATTCGAATATGCCAAAATTGGTGCGTATTTTCGTAGAACTACTCTTAATATACATAAATGCATAGTATAACTTTTTAGTTATAACTAGTTTATAGTTAAATTGTTCGTCACCAATCTTTTAATTTTTTGTTCATTACTAACATTTAACATTTTGTCCTGTTTTATTTTCTATCGTTTTCTCACACTAACTATATGTTGTCTTTTTCTTTCTAAACTGAAATAGTGTGATTTCAGCCGTAACGCATCACCATTTAATTTATATAAAAGCTTCACTAAACATTTGTCCAAAATAATTTAAAGAAGAAGAAGTAACGTATAAGCCACGTACATATATCAATCTTTCACATTTTCCTTTGGCATTTTGGTAAATATATTTGCAGATTTTGTATAACACAGCTACGTGATGCTTCGATCCTAACATGGTACAGAGTTATCTTCTGGTTTGTATAAATCCTTTCTTTAATTGAAGTTTATTGGGAACTATTTGCAATATATATAGCTGATTTGAAACATCTAACTAAACCAATAGAACCGTTTACGTATGCATGTATACCTACATAACAAATACATACTTTGAAAAACTCGTGATGTAGTTTTGTATCTTTTCTATCAATAACTTTTTTGTTAAATAATCGAACTTGTGGCCTACTATACATGGATCCAAGTCCATAAATTATATATATATATATATATATATACATATTGTTGCAGCGGACTAAATAGCTTATTTCATATCGAGGAAAGGTGGCTCAGTGGTGTAATCACTTTACAAATCTTCAAGACACCAGGAATCAAACCTCGTACCTGTAATAGTAGGAGCGAGATTTAAAAACCAATAGACTAGTTGACAAAAAAAAATATAGAATTACATCATCGGTAGAAAAAATGAAATTGATACAAACAATAATCCAAATAGACATAAATATAAGATAAACAATATCTATGCAGAATAATTTAAACACACATGAGCTTTTGGATAAAAGTTGGAGCTACAAAAATTAACACATAGAAAAAAATTTAAACCAAACTAGGTTAACAGATTTGGGTTGGTGATTAAATGAAAAGATTTAGGATAAAGTTAATACAATAATACGTTATTTTAATTCGAACTTCCCATAAATTATATCTCTAATTTTGGCTTAGATGATATTTACGTAATTACTTCTTATTTCAGGTGAATTTAAGCTTGACAACAGTTATATAAATATGGATTCTGATCCTAAATCCTAAACTACTTTTGTGTAGTTTCAGCTTAGAAAATATTTTCTTCGTTTTAGGTGAACTCAAACTCGTCACAACAATAATATAGGCCTTGTTTTTTTATGATCGCGGACGACAGCGATAGCGACCAGCGACATCGATCGTTATTTCAGTTTTATGTTTTTTTAGTAGTCTATGCGATCAGTCGCTGTTCAGCGACTGCCAAAAAAACATAAATTGGTTGTTGTCGCTAGCGACTGCCAAAAGAACAAGACCATAATATTTGAGATCAAATCACTTGAATTATTTAAAATATACATATAAAATAAAATAAAAAAGTTTGTGGGAAAATGGCATTTTCGTTGAAGACTGCGACATCCTCAATATTATCTCTTTCAAAATTTGACAATCAATTATGTGGAGTAGAACACATGCATGACATGCCCCAAATAACACTGCAATTCCGAGTGCATTATTTGCTCCTAGCTAGTAATATTATATAAGCTTGATCAATATATATTTGGACTCTGAGCATGTGGTCGACACAATTGCATCATTTATAACCAAAACAACCTTCTCACGTACGAGATGTTCCAAAATGATTTGAGCTTGAATCCATACTGTGTTTTCACTGTTAAAAGCATAATATGTATATAGATACCTGAAATTCCAAAAATACTCTAAAAATCCAAAGAAATGTCTCATCTTCTTGTTCTGTTTCGTCATTCTTCGATTGATACCATAACTTCAAATTCACGTTCTATTACACGTACTGATCGATGTTGACAAGAACACTTCCAAAACTGAAATAGGAGATTAAACGTGATTTATTGTCTTTTGCTTAGGACAACAAGTATTATATATATTACAAATCCCAATATTTCTTTTAGTCTAAAAGGATGTTCTAAATAAAAGTCTAAAAGGATGTTCTAATTAGTAAAATGTTAGCCAAACCAAATAGTAATAGTCTAGTAGTAACACCATAAACATGTCGATCTTATGGCATGTCCAATGATAAATTATAAGTGAGTTTCTTATGATTAAAAAAAAGTGTAGGAAAGAAAAAGAAAGAAGTTGTAAAATAAAATACTTGAGTTCTTAATTTGTAAAATAAGAATCGTATCTTACACTCTTTTTTCTTATTTGATTCAACAAAAAATAAAATTTAAATAAAATATAAATTTTCACAAAACTATTAGTCTAGATACTCAAAATAAAAATTTACCAATTGAGGTGGTCTTAGTTCCCACCGAGAATTAAGTGACTATTGTTTGACCAAAAGAAAATAAAATTATATATCTTAGGTTTTATTATAAAATTTAGATTAAGATTAAACATTGGTATATAATTTTTCCATACCTCAAAATTTGAGAGATTTCGAATTCGAATTTCTACTTATAGTCTGAATGAACTTGATGTGATTAAAGAACATGTTAAGAGATGGATTTTATAAATGTCTAAGAGCATTTTAACTTGTATTCCGATATTATGATATAACTGCAATCTAAACTATTCTAAATTGAATAGTCGATAAATTTGCCATGTAAGTACAATAATTATAGTTCAATGAAAAATTTATTCATAAACTTAAACTAGTATATACATCCCACGTTGCACATGCGTAATTATCTATATATATATATATATATATATATGAGAATATTTGAAGACAATAATACGCCAATGGCATCGGATATATTCCAATACGAAGCATAGTCCAAACAGAAAAATCCAATATCTTCATATTATTTAACATCATGTCGTAATCTAATATTTATATAAAATGTATAACTGTTATATACATTATAGTCCTTAGATCAGTGAATATTATAGATTGTGAGTGAAGCTAAATAGCGAATAAAATATTTTTGTTGAATAATATTAACAAGGTGAACCAAACAGAAGGGAATTGAGTGACTATTCCTGATTGATATTATAATATATTGACTACATTATTCATAATGATCCTGCCCGATTTGTGGCTTTTTATTTTTATTTTTGTCAACATTGGACCATAATGATCGGTCTATTAGTCAAGTTTTTGTAAATGCAAGCGGGGGACTCGATCCCAGAATATACAAGTGCGCATGCCTTTTGTAAACTTACCACATGCTACTAGGCTAAATGCCACTTACCAAAAATAGTTCCCGATTTGTGGCTTTTGTTGCTTATTAAATAATTTATTAATAATTATATTATTAAGTTTTGATATATCTTTTGAGTAACATAAGAAAAAGCTACTTTCCAAATTGGTTTACATATAAAAGAATATATCAAAAATGCTCTAAACCTTTGCAAAATTAGAAAAATACCCTGCACTATTCACCTCATTAAAAATACCCTGGTTTTGGATTGAAAAGACAAATTTGTCCTTTGATTTTGGAAAGAATGGCACTGTAGACAAAATAACATAGACATCTATTATTAATAGAAAATTGTACATGTTTATGTAACATTATAAAAATCATGGGTATATATAAGACATATGTCCATGTTTATTTAAATGAAATTTTATATGTCCATGTAATAGTGGTTTATCATGGCCATATGAAACATATGTCCATGTCCATTTGAATAAAATTTTACATGTCCATTTACATTGGTTGATTATGGTTATATGAGATATATGTCTGTTCATTTGAATGAAATTGTATATGTTCATGTAACATTTGTTTATTATGGCAATAAGAGACATTATGTCTATGTCCATTTGAATGAAATTGTACATATCCATATCCATGTAACATTGGTTGGTCATGGCCATATGAGACATATGTCCATGTCCATTTAAATGAAACTGTACATATTCATGTAACACTGGTTTATCATGACTATATGAAACATATGTCCACGTTCATTTCAATAAAATTGTATATGTCGATGTAACATTGATTGATCGTAGTCATATTAGACATATGCTCATGACTATTAAAGACAAAAAGATAAAATAATTAATAACATGTCTATACGGCCAGAACATTTTTAATGATTATGAACAGTATCAAGGCATTTTTGATGATTTAGTATGAATAGTATGACATTTTTTTTATAATTTTCTCTACTTATAAATACTTTTGGACTGATCATATGGTATATATATTGAAATATAAGTCTTCATATCTAAGAAAATGTTAAAAATTTATCTATTATATGGAAGTAGTTGTTCAAAAAATTTGTATTAGTTTTAATTTTTCAATTTAAATCAATTATAGGAAAATAATATAGAGCAATATAAACCTGTACTGTAATATTAGGATGATGCTACATTCTCGTTTGAAAACCCAATATTCAAGTTTTTTTGTCGAAGCTCATCGAAGTGAATGGACTGACTATACAAGAAGATTATCCCATTTCTTATATCCTCTTCATGTCGAAAGTATGGGTCATTTTGGACTGGTCTTCGTGCATTTTTTTATGAGTTTTGGTTTTAGGTTTGCAAATCACATGGGTCCTTTCTTATGGGTCAAACAGTCTTTTGGGTTCCTATGGCTTTTGATGTTGGTTTTGCTAAGTTTCCAAAAGAATACGTAGAAGCTTGATTATGTTATTCTTTCTCTCAAAACATTTAGTATCAAACTTTTATTGTTGATAATATTTTATCAATCTTATTGTTAATAAAAATGCAAATGGCATGGCGGTAAGTTCACTTAAGGCAGCGCATTTGCATAATTTGGGATAGAGTCCTTCTACCTACATTATGTAAGTATTTGGCTATTGTATCGGCCAGCTGTGCCTCAATATAATCTGCCGTCGACAAAAAAAAATTGTTAATAAAAATAAATATTTAGGTATTTTGTATGTTTCGGTATTACAATTTTTTCTAAAGAACCATATATCAAATTTTTTGTAAGAAAATAACAATTAATACTTAGAAATAGCCATAAATTCATAATTCCATATTGTTACAAATATAACGATTAAGGTCTATACACCTTTCTAACGAATATTGGTTTGTGTATATCCATATATATGCATCTAAAAGAAGTCGGCGACCTAATTCATTAGTTATACATGTGGCGAAACAAAAAAAAAAGAAAAGAACTACATAAACATATATTTAATTGTAAATGGCTCTTAATCTAGTGGTAGATGGTACGTTCACATAAGGCAGCTCATTTACATAACTAGGGATCGAGTCTCTCCGCCTACATTATGTAGGAATTTGGATATTGGATCGGTCAGTTATGGTCCAATATAATTTGTCGTTAATGAAAAAAAAAACATATATTTAATTAATTCAAAGTTTTTAATTGGACGTGTCGTTAAATGATTTTTTTCTGTAAAATTAAAAAAACTTTATACACTAAGGTCAAGGCAAGATGCTTTTGACATTCTGAAACTATATATGTCCGCAAGAAAACAACAAAATTCAGTTCGAAAGAAATGTTTGAATGTATATATAAATGAAAAAAATAATATAAATCTCCTTAGTAAAAATCGACTAAATATACACAATTTCTTTATTTTACAATTTTTTCACCGTTGACACTATAAATATAGGAAAATTAAACTAGACATGGTCAAATAGACAATCTTGCAAGAGCTCTTTATAGTCGATCTATAGATTAAGTCACACCTGAAGTCTACACCTTCTGCACATAGTTTTGTCTTCATGTCTATCTATCACTAAAAACATCATTTCTTTATTTTACTAAAATTATTCCCATCTGAATTAATCTTACTAACATTTTGTTGTCTTTTTTAATAAGATTATTTGATACCTTATTAAAAAAAACGAGAATGTAATATATATATATATATATATATCAATAAATTGTTAACAAAATGAGCTTGGTTAAAACTTTTAAATAAGCTAAATTGTAATGATATTATAAAACTTAGTTAAAAGTAATTAGTTATATCGTGTTATAGAAAAATATCAACACCGTATAGTCGAGTGGTTTTCTTTATCTTATTTCTGTGTTTTTCAGGGAAAATCTAGAATAGTAAATAAATTTATCTTTTCAGGTTTGTCAGAGATATAATTTATAAAGTTGAGATGTGGAATTATATTAAATGAAATGGATAAGAAAAATAAAATAGGAAAGCATGTGAATGACAGACTTGTCGTTCATGTGAAAGATGTATTAAAAAATGGCCCGTGAAGAGATTGTCGAGACAAATTCATAAATTAATTTTACAAATATTCTTGAGATTTCTTCTGTCCACTTTATTTTACTAAATCTTTGATTGGGCCATACAACATCATTTTATTAATTTATGCTTATTTATAAATATTCCATTTGTAAATTCAGTAAGTACATATTCCATTTGATCAATAACATATTTTGGATTTATTGGCATGTAAAGATTTTAACATCTACCTAAACAGAAAGGAAATAGATGTGTAATACTTTAGGGAAAGAAGGAATATGAGCTACAATTTAAAAGTAATTTTTTATTTAATATTTTTCTGTCGACAATTAGATCGATAATCTTTAAAATAATTTTTTTAAAAATCTTTTGTAAACATTTTTTGTGTTAAAAGATTTTCGTTTCTAAAGTATATTCAACTGCAAATGGCATTTAGTCTACTGGTCGGTAGTAAGTCCATTTAAGACAGCGCATTTGCATAACCCGAGATCGATTCTCTCTGCATACATTATGTAGGAATTTGGCTATTATATCGGCCAGTTGTGATCCAATATAATCTATCGTTGACAAAAAAAGTATATTCAACTTAGGTTGGGATAAAAATAAATGAACATATAATTTATAGAAAGGGTTTTTATACATGGGTTATTTAATCAATAAATACACTATGATTTTAAGAAAATATATAAGCAAATAATTTGAAAAAGAGAGTAAAAATAAGATGTATAATGAGAGAAGAGCTGTCTGTTTTTGGTGAGACAACGATTATGAACTCTTGCCTCTCATTTCATGTCGATGGGCCTCCTTACTTCCATCACTTGCATGTATGTCCCTACATTATATATTTTTTTTATATTTTACTATTATTGTTATTCCCCATTTAAATTATTACGACAAAGACATTATATTACCATTATTATTGTCATAATTTCAACAATTCTAGATGTCGTCGCAATAATGTTATGTTACTTTCACATACACACACCAATGTTATATATTTTCAACAACAAAAAAGTATCTAAAACTAGCTAAACATCCATGAAATATATCATCCTAACATACACCTAGAGATACTTCAATGAATTTCATTTTTTCTATCATCAATTTGATCAAAAAATTTAAAATTAATAATTTCTAATTCAGATTTTATTAAACAGAATCATATAATTATCTTAGAATTCAAATCCAATAAAAAATTACACAAGCGAATATTAATTTCATCAGTTAGCGATAAATAATTCACTGAATAATTTTCAAATTTCACCAGATATTATTTTTAATCAAATTTTGACATAATCTATTATTTAAGAAAGCCAAAATAAAATTTAATCTAAACAAAAGTACAACAAAAAAGAAAGTTAATTTTTCTTAATACATTAAAAGATTATGTTTTACTATTAAAAAAATTATAAAATTTTACTATATCATATTTCTAAACAAAATAGTTTTTTTTTTGTCAACAATACTTCGTCACATTAAATCTAGAAGCCAACAAAATGTAAAATATCTACATAAATATAATTTCAAGAAAGTCGAGCCAATAAAATCGAAATATTTATCTTACCAAATCAATTTTCATTAGATTTAGTTCACATTATTACTATTTTTAACCTCAAAATTAGCATCAATAATTGTAGACGCGTTATTTTCTTTTTAATAACGCGTGAATGTTGTAACAATATTGTTTAATTTGGATCGTTAAATATGAATATGATGGGGACAAGTAGGAAAATGTTACATATACAAAATTAAAGAAATATATATATATATATATATGTATGTGCATGTGACATGTATATGTAAGAAAAAATGAAAAGAGATATTTAGAAAGGAGATCACAGGACAAACACTCGTGACATTGCCAGCTAGTGAAGATGACAAATGAAAAGAAATTAAAGAATAAAAAAGCAAATAAAAGAAAATAAAAACAAAAAGACAAAGTAACTTACCAAAGGCTGCTTGTACTCTCCAACTCATTGACTGCCCCATGCAATGATAAGACGATAAATGTGTCAGCTTAATTCAATTATCATTTTATCATTTTTTTTTCTAACAAAAATTTCATTATTCACACTCATTTTTTAGTAGTTAAACCCTACTTTAGTATAGTGTTGTTTTAGTCTTTCACTCTAAGAAATATATATATGCAGAACAAAGACTTTGCATTGACTCCATAAATATATAAATAACTTATCTGTTTATCAGAACATCTTAAGTGTTTATTTTCTTGCCAAATTTGATTTAAAAAATAATGTAATTTCATATAATGTAACTCTATTTTTTATTTTTTTGTCAACGATATATTATATTGGATCATAACTGGCTGGCCCAATAGCTAAATTCCTACATAATGTAGGTAGAGAGACTCGATCTCTGGTTGTGAAAATAAATTGTCTTAAGTGAACTTACCGCCGGACACTATGTTAAAAACCATTTGCAACTATTGTTAATCTATTGAAAAATAAAAAGTTTAAGTAGGACTGTATATCGGGTATTATCGATTTATTAACAAGTAAAATATTTTCTTATTTACTCTAAAACTATAAGCTAAATATATATATATATATATATATATATATATTGAATTTCTTACAATATATAATATATATATAATGTGTCATAAGGTAAAAACAAAAGAATAATTAAGAATTTGATGGATAAATAATATAAAAGTTTCTTCATTCTGAAACCATAAATTGTAACTCTGAAAATTGTTTTTTTCAGGAGGGAATTCCATTATACAAACTATAAACGACAAAATCTTTTACAAAAACAAAAAGAACTGAGTTTAGATAAATTGCAACTAAAATTCAATTACTTCAAATGGGGTTTTGGATGGAGATGACATGTATACCTGAATGATATAGCATGGACTTTGATGAACTAAATACTTATAAAAATTTTCCCTTGAGAAAATCTTCTTTATCTCCTTAGTGACTTCCCGACTCGATCCATAGCTCAAATCCTAAATTTATCTTTTTAGAAATTTGCATGATGGATTCCATACGGTGGTGAGTTTGCTGGACCACCACTAGGATTCACATTTATGCTACTTCTATCGGCGGAATCCGATGATGAGCCTACTCTTTCTCTACTGTTTCCATGTTGTTGCTGTTGCTGTTGTTGTTGTTGCTGCTGGTTTTGAAACCCTCCACTTCCTCCCATGCTTCTTACAATCTGTCCAACTCCAAGGAAGTCTCTAGTCATACTCTGTTTATCAGCTTTGTTCACTCCTCCGTATGGACCAAACGGAGAATCTACTCCGTTAACGTTTCCTGTTGCACCGGGATTAGAGAAAGAATTCATCAAATCCTGAAGATTACTCTCGTTTTCTCCATACATTCCACTTCCAAAGCTTCTTAAGATTGATGAAGCATTGTTATTGTTGTTGTTGTTGTTTCCATTGTTGTTGTTGTTGCTTGAAGTTGAACCCATTTGAGCAGCTTTTTGAAGAAGCGCAGTAGCTGACATGTGAGGTGTTGAAGGATTTTGCATTGATGAGCTAAAGAGTGAAGGAACTGATCCTGAGCTAATTCGATCTGTCGAAGTCATTAGATTGTTAGGGAAGAGACCAGTACTTCCTTCTCCTCCTCCTCCAACTGGATTTTCGCCATCAAAATGATTCGAAATCATAAGATTACCAGAAGAAACAGCAGCAGGAGCATTAGGGTTACTTGTTGCAGAAGTAACTCCATTATTTCCAGATAAGAAGCTGAGATTGAAGAGATTTGAAGAAGGAGAATTGTGATTATCATGTGAGAACTGCATCAGATTCTGCTGAAAACTCATCTGCGACGGCTTAATGTTATTGAACCCTTGTTGTTGATGATGATGATGGTCTTGTTGATGATCATGAAAGCTAGGGTTTTGCTCTTGCATAAAGTAACCAGAAGCATTAGCAGCAATGAGATCAGAAGAAGACCGTGAAGCAGCTCCTCCTCCACCGCCACTTCCAAGCCGGAGAATATCACCGGATTGATGATCCAGATTCTGTGGAGCCCCCATGTGAGACAAACCTAGAATCATACTAGAAGTATTGTTGTTGGAGTTGTTGGTGTTTTGTCCGTACGGAAAGTGATGACTTGGCAAAGAAGTCAATGAAGTTGGGTGTCTTGCACTCTCTTGAGCTAACGCGTCACAAAAAGCTCTATGTGTAATGAAACTATCTCGCCTGTGACACAAAATAAAGAACATTATTATATATAAAAACTTACTTCACAAAGGAATCTAATAAATCATCAGATATATCTCAAAAAAATAAATGACATATTTTGGGAAAAGTGAATACAAAGAGAGAGAGACTAATCATGTCACGTAGCTACAAATAGATTCGCGTGTAATTATGGGATCTTGAAAAGTAGATAGATAGCTAAAAAGTCACTCTATTTCTCTATAATAAACTTCATATATATTATGATTCACACTATAGAAATTTAACAGCTTACACATTCACATGCATATAATTTGCATCAATATTAGTACAATGTTGTGTCACACTCCAACTATGGTGATGTATTTCGTATAAATCTATCAATATCAGCTTATAGATTTAATTAGTTTGACTCCTGAAAACTATTATGGAAACTATAATTTATGTATATCTTAATAAATAGATATTAGTTTAACCGGAATTCGGCTCTAAAATCGCGAGAAGATTTGGTTATAGATCATGTTTTATCGATTAAATTGTTATAAATAAAAAATAATATCAACGATTTTATCTGGCCTAATGTATGTAATTAGATGGGTGATAAATACTCGAATTATAGAAATAAGAAAAAGTAAATGTGTATTTAATGTAGGTGTGAAAAGTTAAGTTTCATACCTGAATAGAGAGAATAATTGTCA
>JAKUCM010002311.1:0-16349 GCA_023374145.1 Lepidium sativum | reverse complement strand
GGATTATACTGTACACAGCAGTGGCTAAGTATGATTTGTAAATTATACTTACATGTCTCTAGGACGACACTGCATTTAGCTGTGTTTGCTAATACGTTTAGTGTAACTCAAAGACTCTGGTTACGCAACGGATGAGATTTTATGGGAAAGAAAGATCCAGGTTTTGTTTGAGGTTTTCTTCTAGATTTGGAAAATGAATCGTGAAGTGACTTATAACACTAGTTTTTAGTTCTATGCGGTATCTGTTATTAAGTTACTGATTCTTTTGTCAGATTGACATGGACACTATTGAAGTCAGTAACCTGAATAGGCAATTTTTATTCCGTCGTTCCCACGTTGGGCAGTCCAAGGCTAAGGTGATTGTTCTTCTTGAGCTAATTCCAAAGGGTACCAGTTCATAAGAGTTAAAATCTTCTTAGCATCTTTTCAGGTCGCCAGAGATGCAGTATTGAGATTTAGGCCTCACATTAACATAAGATCATACCATGCAAATGTGAAGAATCCTGAGTTCGATGTTGATTTCTTCAAGCAATTTGATGTTGTTCTGAATGGACTGGACAACTTGGATGCAAGGCGGCATGTGAATCGTCTATGTCTAGCAGCTGATGTTCCTCTTGTAGAAAGCGGGACAACAGGCTTCCTAGGACAGGTTATGCTGCGTGCCTTTTGGTTTTGCAGTTCTTCTATCTTTAAGCAAAATCCATGAGTTAGATGACAATGTTTGGCTTGAATGGTATAACTGTTATTATCTCTTTTTTATCTGACTTTGCAATACTTGCTTGTGTGTACAAATCAGGTAACTGTGCATATAAAAGGAAAAACAGAATGCTATGAGTGCCAACCCAAGCCTGCTCCAAAGACATATCCTGTGTGTACAATAACTAGCACTCCAACTAAGGTATTATATTTGTGTGAATATTGGGGACATAGTATTATATCTCAGAAAGCATAGTCTTCTCCCAAGTATAGAGGGTTCTTTTGATGTGCCAATGAGTTGTGAATTAATTCTACAGTTTGTACATTGTATCGTGTGGGCAAAAGAACTGCTCTTTGCAAAGTTATTTGGCGACAAGAATCAAGATAATGATCTTAATGTGCGATCCAACAACTCCGCAAGCTCATCCAAAGAAAGAGAGATATATTTCAACGTTCAGAAGATGAAGATATTGAGCAGTATGGCAGGAAGATTTATGATCATGTGTTTGGTTCTAACATTGAAGCGGCTTTGTCAAATGAGGAGACATGGAAAAATCGCAGACGACCAAGGCCTATATACAGTAAGGATGTCTTGCCGGAAAGTCTGACTCAACAAAATGGAAGCAGTCAGAATTTTTCGGTCGCTGATGGTGATTCAATGATCTCCGCCATGCCATCGCTTGGCCTGAAGAATCCACAGGAACTGTGGGGTCTAACGCAGAATTCTCTATTGTTCATGGAAGCATTGAAATTGTTTTTTGCCAAAAGAAAGAAGGTTTGTGTAGTCTTCTGTTAACTCACCCTGTCTATATCTGTGATTTTGGATTACTGATTAATTCATGGTTTTGTCTATACGCTGCCACAGGAAGTAGGACACCTTACTTTTGACAAAGATGACCAGTTAGCTGTAGAATTTGTCACTGCTGCTGCAAATATCCGTGCTGAGTCTTTCGGAATTCCTTTGCACAGTCTTTTTGAAGCCAAAGGTATTGCTGGAAACATCGTTCATGCCGTTGCTACAACCAACGCCATTATTGCTGGTTTGATTGTTATTGAAACAATCAAAGTGCTGAAAAAGGATGCGAACAAGTACAGGTTTGTTACTTTGAATTCTTATTTCATTGATTTTTATAGGATGTTAACGTCCTTAATATCTATTCATTTTTGTCTTTGTTCTCATTATCTTCTTCATCTAGAATGACATATTGCTTAGAACACCCAAGCAAAAAATTGCTGCTTATGCCAGTAGAGCCATATGAACCAAATCCTGCATGCTATGTCTGTTCCGAGGTATGACTATCTTTGTTTAGCCTTCTTTCATGATCTATCTTGTATTAGCAGTCATTGGATATTAACTTTTTATCAACAGACCCCTTTAGTACTCGAGATCAATACTAGAAAATCGAAACTACGGGATCTAGTTGATAGAATAGTCAAAGCCAAGCTTGGAATGAACTTACCGTTGATTATGCATGGGGCATCGCTTCTTTATGAAGTTGGTGATGATCTTGATAAAATTATGGTTGCAAACTACAATGCTAATCTTGAGAAGGTTTGGTCTCAATTGTTCTATCATTTTCCCTATCAAACACACATCGAATATTACTATTATTTCACATGCTCGTGTTTCTTTCTCAGTTTTTATCGGAACTTCCTTCTCCCATTGTCAACGGAAGCATTCTCACTGTTGAAGATCTTCAACAGGAGCTATCTTGCAAGATAAATGTCAAGCACAGGTTTATTTTCTTTTGTACCTTTGGTTCTTGTTTCAATATTAGCTTGGTATTCTGGGAATGTTACCATCGACTTAAACTTTTCCATTTTCATCAAACCACAATAGCTTCTCTCATCTTTCAAGATATGTTATTATCAGATATATTATCAGAGAATTCTCAAATGGCCTGAAAGCTTTAGATAGTCCTTCCATGTCTGAAAAGAGCAGACGACTTACATTCTCTACTTCTGTTTCTGTCACAGGGAAGAATTCGACGAGGAAAAAGAACCTGAAGGAATGGTACTCTCTGGATGGACACAATCTACAGCCACCAATGGTGAAAGCGCATCAACATCAAACAAAGAGAACGCATCAGATGTCACAGAGAGCTCTTCAGGATCTGCAATTGCTTCTAAGAAGAGAAAGCTCTCCGAGAACGAATCTGGTAATCATCATAAGAAAGAAAAAGAAACAGAGAACGTAGAGAGTGAAGATGATGATCTCATGGAGATTGAAAATCCAATGATGGGGAGCAAGAAGATAAGAGTTGAGCAGGCTTATTTTTAGCTCTGATAATCACTAAATCCTTGCTATGTTATTCTTACAAATTTTTATTTCCTCTAACTTTCTATATTCTGAATTTGTGCCATGAGAATTACAAGTAAGATTTAGGGATTCTTTGATGAAAAGGAAACTACTCATATTGTTAAATATTTACTAGGACATGATCCTTTTGGAGGAGCTCAAAAACTCCTAAGTAAGCAATCTTTGCTTTCAGATATTTTGTAATGTTTTCACTAACTGTAAGAGCTCCCTTGTATCTTAATTCTCATTACCCAATTTTCTGTCTTTTTGGCTTCTTCTTTTTGTTATAACATATCTCAACTACTTTGTAATTCATCAAACCCCTTTCTGTAGTAAAAACAATCCAACTCATTGAATATTTTCTATTGGAATGAAAAGTAAAGTTCCAAAATAGAAAATATCCATTTGAATGGGATTTGTTTGCATAAAATGACAGGAGGCTAACAGAATCAATAGTCTAGATAAGGGGGTCAATAATGAGAAGATTCATAGATAATCTAAAGGTAAGTATAGTAACAACAAACTAAACAATGAGAAGACTAGTAGATAAATGCATCAGAGTATTTAGTTATACATGCATTATCCACCATTACCTTTTACATTTCAAGTACAAAAACACACACAAATTAATACAACTAATCCAATTTTACCTTAAGAAGATCAAGTTCTTTTCTTTTGGTGCAAACGTTTCATCAGTTTATCTTCCATTGAGGCTAGCAAACTGAGTAAACATGGTGGTTTCAGAGTGTTGGTCCACCGTTGAGTCATTCTTTTCTTCTGTCTGAGGAACATTACGTTCACTTGCTGCCGCAGTGGTTGGAGCAGGTGAAGGCGGTGCAGCAGCAGCAGCCACAGGCTTAGCGGTCTCGACCTCCTCAGTCTCAGCTTTTCCCTGAGAGAAAGCTTCTTGAAGCTGAAGAGCATACTCTAAGTTCCACAGTACATCTCCCATTGTTGGTCTATCAACACCATATTCTTCTAAACACTTCTCTGCAGCTTCTGCAAACTTTTTCATAGATTCAGGATTCACAGTACCAACAAGATGAGGGTCAATGATCTTTTCAAGCAACCCTTTTTGTTTCCATTGCATAGCCCATTCAGCTAAGTTAACTTGTTCTCTTGGAAGCTGAGGATTAACAGCTGGTCTTGCACATAAAGCTTCTAGAAGAACAACACCAAATGAATAGACATCTGATTTGTCTGTAAGTTGTTGTCTTCTAAAGTATTCAGGGTCTAAATATCCAAAACTACCTTTTACAGCTGTACTGACATGGTTTTGTCCTAATTCAACGTCTTTGGAGAGACCAAAGTCAGCTACTTTAGCAACTAAAGCTTCATCAAGGAGAATGTTTGTGGATTTAACATCACGATGGATAATGCCTTGAGCTGTTCCTGTGTGTAAATAGTGAAGTCCACGAGCAGATCCTATGCAGATCTCTAGTCTTTGTTTCCAGGTCAAAGGAGTAAGATTTTTTCCATAGAGATGATCTCTGAAAGGACCATTGGACATGTATTCATAGACAAGGATCATCTCTGAGTTCTCATCACAGTATCCAATCAAAGAGACTAAGTGTCTATGTCTAAGCTTAGACAACATTTGAATTTCTGTATGAAACTCTGTAATCCCTTGCTCTGACTGTGCATTGCCTCGCTTGATGGCTACTTGAGTTCCATCATCAATGGTTCCAATGTAAACGTTTCCAAATCCGCCAACACCAATGATCTCTGATTTATCAAAGTTCTTTGTGACCTCTTGAAGCTCTGAGAGGGAGAAATAGCGTCCGAGACCAAGCACAGAACTTTGCAAGTTAGATCTATGAGAACCAGCTTTGCCTGACATGAAAGTAGTCTCACCAGAGTGAATTGGTAACAACCAAGAGGAGAAACTGTTTCTCTTTTGCCAATCTTGTGGCCTCTTTCTCCATCTATAAACCATTGCTCCAAGACCTGCAAAAGCTCCAAACATCATCACAAATCCTGCAGTTGCAACCATTGCATGCTTCCCCATGCCTGTTGTTCTACCATCAACTCCAAATTCTCCATCAAGACTATCCACAGAATTGCTCATCTTTAGAACCTCAACTCCATTCAAAATAGCGTTTTTAGACCCAGTTTCTTCTCCCATGGGACCAATCTGGACCTGAAGCTCAGGTTTCATAAGGGTTGAGTTCACCACAATGTCTTTGTAATAAGGAGCAGAAAGACCACCAGCTAAATTAGACAAATCCAAACCCGAAATCGCGGTCTTTGCATTGATGTAAACGTTGAAGTAAATGTCATTAAGAGATTTGCTAATGATATCACAGAAATGAAGACGAATGAGGTAATGAAATGATGGATTAGAGTTAAAATTCCATGTGACATTAAAATTAGGACTTATGGTGTTAGAATCAGCCATCTCTGCAGCTGTTGCATAGACCGTCTGTGGTGCAATCAATGGTGTAACTCCTGGAGGATACTTGATCGTTGTTGTTGTTGTTTTCACATCTTTAGCTAGATTAGGATCTTTCAAGTGATCTTTGTCAGGTGTCCAAGTTCTTCCTAATGTGTCATTTTGTGGTGTGATCAAAGGACCACCAACATTAACCCGGTAAACCGATTGGTATGCATAATTAGACAAACCAGTAAAACCTTTGACAGGAAACAAAGAAGTGCCTTCATTAGAAATGAGTTCATCTGGAGCTGACACAAGCTCGATTCCATTGATGAAAGCTGCAGACTTTTTCATAGGTTGGAATCTAAGAGCGAATTGAGCATTAGTCATATTGATTAGATATTCCTTCTGAACAACAGCTTGAGGATCTTTGTTTTCATTACTTAGTTTAAAGTTATGAAGCAAAACATATTTCTCTGTTAACACAGAGAATGTTGCTTGTTGCAGATCAAACTTGTCATTAGGAAAAGCAAAGAAATGAAGACGAACCCAATGCCAACCCGGTCGAGTCAAATGAAACTTGTAAATAGCTTCTTCACGAAAGATTCTTGCAGTTAAGTAAATAGGAGAAGCAAGTTTATCTGAAGGAGGAGCAGAGACTTGAATATCATCTTTAGCTTCTATATACTGAACTGTTTCTGTATCACTTTTAAAAACTCGACCTTCAGGTGTTTTGGTTGATGATTTGCTTCCACAATCAATGAGAATATCATCTTCAGGTTTGAAAGTAGCGGTAGTTGGACCATTTCCACCACCACTAATGGCAAACACAGAAGCTAAGATTGTTGATAAGAGGAAGATGGTGAAGAGGAGAGTCATGAAGGGCTTGAAATGAACAAAAACTTAAGATGAGAATTGAATGTGTTTTTTTGGTTTCTTTGTTATCTCCATGGCTTGTTTCGTGAGAGAAGAATGGAGCAAGGAAAATGATAAGAGGAGAGATTATTGGGTTGCTTGTGGTTGAAGAATGAGACATAACAAAAAAAGGACATGAAAGAGAGAAAATATGAGTGGTTAGTTTCTTTTTTGGTGTTTGGTTCTGCTTGAGTTAGTTATAATTAGTGTTTGATTTCTCAAAAAGGTGTTATTTTTTTGTTATTTTGTTATTTTTTAATATATATTGTTTGTCAACGGCAAATTATATTGGATCATAACTGGTCGGCCCAATAGCCAAATTCTTACATAATGTAGGCGGGAGGACTCGATCCCTGGTTGTGCAAATGAACTACCTTATGTGGACTTACCGTCTACCACTAGGCTAAGAACCATTTGCTTCTTTTTTTTAAGATCTTTTTTTTTGTCAACGGCAATCATATAAAGTGCGGAATGCACAAACCAAGGTTCAAATACATCAACTATAACCCGCCTCTCTTACAAACCTGGCGAGAGCATCAGCCCTATAGTTAAGATTCCAAGGGATAATGGATAGAGAGAAAACCGTAAATAAACTGCGGAGGCGCGCAAAATCTTCTTGGTGAGCTAGGAACGCTGGCCATTCCTCCGGATAATGGAAAATCTGCAAAACCGTCTCACAATTTGTTGTCATCTCTACCTCCAATGTCTGGATATTCACCATTGATTCCATGGCCCACAGCACAGCCTCGACCTCTGCATGTAGAGCCGATAAACTGTGATTGACACACCGAACACCCGAGCAACACCCCTCCACCAAATCTGGAAAACTGAACCACCCAAGTCCGGTTAATCGGTCCGTCGTTTTCCAGGATGCGTCCACATAACATTTGAAGCCTGTGAACCCTGAATAGGTTGTAGAAGGAAAAAACCATGTGTTATGTGTCCTGGTAATGCTCAATAGTCGAGTCCGTTGAACCGATGGTCGTGAACGAGTCTCTGACCATTCTCTAAATTCTGCCGTCGACTTAGATATGATAATGCGAGGGTCAGTATCAACATTAGAGAAGCAAAATTCATTTCGTGCTTTCCAAATATTCCAAATCAGCCAAGGATAGTATTGTAGATCACCAACTTTGGGTAGTCTCCAAAATAGATAATCTATATTATACCAAATAGAGTCCCCTGGGAAAATATGTGTCGCAGATGGGATGTCCGATAGGGCCCAGGTCTGGAGTGCAATAGGACAACAGAAGAGAACATGGTTAATAGACTCTGTTTCCGTTCCACACTTCATACACTCCACATTATAACTAATCACCCTGCGCAGGAGGTTCTGATTCACAGCAACACTTCCTGACAAGGTATGCCATAAGAAGTGGCATATCTTATTTGGGGCATTAATCTTCCACAACTGTTCATATAACACCAAAGTGATACCCTGACTTTACGGTATACCGCCCTGTCTTGGAAAACATCCACCCCCAGTAATCCGGCCTTTGACATCGTGAGATATGGATGCCTCGTATATATTGGACATCAATGGGGTCAAAAAATTGACAGATCAAAACCTCCTTCCAAGAACTTGAACGATGATCAATAAATTGATCCACTGTCAGGTCGTGAAACAATTGAAAGGTGGTCAGATGCTCAGGTCTGGGTACTACATCCGGGATCCATGGGTCTATCCAGACCCTAGTGTCCTTACCATCCCCTAGCCGTCTGATGGCATAATTGAAAGGTAGTGCTCCTCCAATACTTTCCAGTAACCCTAGGTAAGATCCCACACCACCGACATTGTCAATCCCAAGGGACCGATGCATTTCTGCTTTGTCTCGCCCTGAGACTCCCTTGCCAAACTGAATAGACGACTTCTGGTAATTTATCTGTTGTCGAGAAATCTGTTCATAATCGTTTAGGATCTTAAGAATTTGTTGTGCTTCTGCTTTTGTTGCTTTACAGAAGAATAAGCTATCATCAGCAAATAACAAATGTGTCACCGCTGGACTAGTCCGTGCAATAGAGATTCCAGTCAAAACACCTCTCTGTTCTGCATCTCGTAATTTTGAGATAAGCACTTCTGTACAGAGAATAAAGATATAAGGAGAGATGGGATCGCCATGCCGTAGCCCTCGTTGTGGTACAATGCAACCTCCCAGGGCACCATTTAATAAAATAGAATATTCTACACTCATGATACAGAACATTATACATTTAATCCAAGCTTCGCAAAAGCCCAACTTGAGCAGAAAATAATAAATACATGTTTTCATGTGCTTTAATTTCTTTTTGCAATCACATAATTTTTTTTTAATGTTGATAATATATTTAGATTTGTAGAAGTATAGTCAAGATTAAGCACGTATTCTTCTAAGTATATTGAAAACTCCAAGTGATTTAGAAGGTTTAAAATCAAGGAAGTTTGCAGTGCCTCTAGGCGGAGAGGGTTCTCCTGAGAATTGTTTTTAAAGCTCTCGGTTTATTCTTTAACCGGGATTAAGGCATTAAACAAGACTCTTCAGTCAGCTCTTACATTCGATTCTTCTCAGCTCCAAAAGGTTGGCTCTCTTCGGCTTTAGGTAAGCGATTAGGATCTCTGTTGTAAGTGGTTCCAACTGATTCAGGTATAAGAATCAGTTGGACCTCATCTTTAGTGATTTAAGCATTTTAGTCGTTTAGGAGTTTTCTTTCAATTTTTTGTTCTTGGGGTATTCTTTTTTGGGGTTTTAGAGAGAGAGTTAGACAAAGATTGTTAGATACATAAAGAGAGGGAAAGAGATTTCATTGAGTTCTCTTAGAGAGTTTTGAGAGATCCGATTGTAAGAGAGAACTCAAGTTTAGAGTTTCTCAGAAGAGTATAGTGGATTTCAGAGTTCGAGTTTGAACTCGGGCGAGACGTATGTTCCGATTTGGAACCGAACTCGTTAAATCAATTGTGTTATCTTTATTTCTTTGCTTATTCAATCAAGAAGAAATTAATTTATGCTTGAGGATTCAACAAATTGGTATCAAAGACAGTCAATACTTCATTAGGAATTATATTGAAGTAAAACGGAAGAAGACAAAGCAAGAAGATGATGAAGTCAAAATCAAAGATCGTTATCTTTGATGGTTCTGGATATTATGGTCTTTGGAAGAAAAAGGATGATCGCGTATCTCACAGTTGAAGGCTTGAACGATGTCTCAAAACTGTATACTCAAAAGGACCCAAGTGAAATCGGAGAAATTAAAGCCGAAGATCAGAAGAAGGTCTTGGAAGATGAAAAGGCTCATGCAAACAGAGATGAGAAGGCTATAAACTTAATCTTTCTCGGTGTTGGAGATCAAGTTCTCAGAAAAATCGAGAATTGTACCAACTCAGCAAACACGATCGAGACTCTCGATAAGTTGTTTCTTCCAACTACCTTACCTGATAGGATTTTTTCTCAATTAGAAGTGTATTCTTTCCAAATGCAAGATTCTAAGTCTATAGATCAGAATGTTGACGATTTCTTAAAATTTCTTGCAGATCTTAGGTATTTACAGATTGAGACTGAAGAAGAAATCCAAGCTATTCTTCTTCTGAAATCTTTACGAGAAGTGTATGACCATCTAAGAAAAACTCTAACCTACAGCAAGGTGGATGATGTAATTAGTGCTGCAAAGTCCAAAGAAACGAAGTTAAAGAAGAATGGAGTCAACTTCAATTCAAATGGAGAAGGCTTGTATGTAAGGGAAATAACATAATCAAAATGAAGCAACACACCAAGAAACAGAAACAAGTCAAGGTCAAAATCGAAGGACAAGAAAGCAGGAGAGTGTTGGATCTGTGGGAAATCATGACACTATAAGAAACAATGCTACAATTGGTTAGAAAGAAACAAGGAAAACAATCAAAACCAACAAAGGGGAGAATCCTCACTAGTAGAAGATGATCTCGTTGGTCTAGTAGTCTCAGAGGTAAACATTTCTCTACAAGAATTTGATAATAATGAATGGATTTTGGATACCGGATGCTTGTTTCACATGACTCTATCATGAACTTCAAAGAAGCAACAGGAGGAAGGGTCAGAATGGCAAATGAAACATTTTGTGAAGTAAAAGGTATTGGCTCAATAAAGTTTTTGAACATTGATGCTTCTACATTTATTTTGTATGATATCAGATACATGCCATACATTTCTAGGAATTTGATTTCCTTGTGAACCTTAGAAAGCAAAGGCTGTGATTTTAAATCGAGCCAAGGTGTACTCAAGATCATTAAAGGCTGCACAGTCATTGCCAAAGGAACACAAAAAAACTCTCTATACATTCTTCCAGCCACATCAAATATAAGGGAAGCATGTGCAGCAGACACAAGCACAATGACGAATACAGATACTATGCGATCACCTCAACAAATCTGACACAGCAGAATGTGACATCTAGGACAAAAGGGAATGCAAGTATTAGCTAAAAAGGGATGTCTCAAAGGCTGCAAAGATACAACTCTTCCATTTTGTGAAGAATGTGTCATAGGAAAGACACATAAGATCAGTTTTTCATCAACAAAACATGTCATAAAGGAGAAACTTGATTATGTGCATTCACACTTATGGGGTTCCCCAAATGTCCCCATGAGTCTAGGTTAGTGTCAATATTTTATTACATTTACTGACGATTACTCTCAAAAGGTTTGGTTGTATTTTCTCAGATCAAAGGATCAGACATTCAACAGTTTTATTGAATGGAAAACACAAGTGGAAACTCAAATAGAGAGAAGAATCAAAAGACTAAGAACCGACAATGGTCTTGAATTCTGCAACAAGAAATTTGAAGATTTCTGCAAGAAAGAGGGAATCACTAGGCACATAACATGCACTTATACCCCAGAGCATAATGGAGTTGCAGAGAGATTAAACAGAACACTAATGAACAAAGTAAGATGCATGCTCAGTGAAAGTGGCCTGGAGAAGAAATTCTTGGCAGAAGCTGCATCAACATCAACCTACCTCATCAACAGATCTCCCTCCTCAACAATTGACTTCAAAGTTCCTGAGGAGGCCTGGTCCTCTTCAATGCCGACTCTCTCAAACCTGTAAAGGTTTGGTTGTCTTGCCTATGTTCACTCCACATAAGAAAAACTAGAGTTGAGAGCAAAACGTGGAGTATTTGTGGGTTATCTTGAAGGAGTAAAAGGATTCAGAGTATCATAAGTAGAAACGTCGTATTCTGAGAAGAACTCGTCTACGAAGATGTCAAGTCTTCCAAAACAAAAGGATCAAGTACAAATGTAGATCAGTTTACTACTAACAAGTTTACGAGCCTTGATATTACAAGAACAAGTAAGTCTAAGGATCAACGTGGAGCTACAACGAAACCAACAGAGGATAAAAGGGAGGAAACTCAAGATGACTCAACTATCTCACAAGATAGGGAAATACCAGAAGAATATCAACTTGCAAGGAACAGAGTTCGAAGGGCCACTCATCCTCATGTTAGATTTCAAGACTATGACTGCACTGAAGAAGAAGAAGAAGAAGAAGAAGAGATAGAGGAAGCAACATCTGCCTTCGTGTGTTCTCTATCTGAAGATGCAGGATTCAGGGAACCATCCTCTTATCAAGAAATGTTATCGGATCCTGACAGCAAGATGTGGCTTGAAGCTGCAGATGAGTAAATGTGTTCTCTGTGGAAGAACCATACATGGGTTTTGATCAATAAACCAAAGGATCAGAAGATTTTCGAATGCAAGTGGATATTCAAGAGGAAAGTATGCATTACAGGTGTAGAGAAACCAAGACTTAAGGCCAGGCTTGTAGCCAAGGTTTCACACAAAAGGAAGGGATCAATTTTAAAGAGATTTTTGCTCCAGTTGTAAAACATGTCACCATCAAATATCTTCTCTCTGTCGTAGCCCATTTCAACATGGAGCTGCATCAAATGGACGTGAAGACAACTTTCCTCCATGAAAATTTGGAAGAGACAATTCTCATGGATCAACCAGAAGGGTACATTGATAAGAAGCATCCATGGTATGTCTCCTGAAAAAATCCTTATATAGATTGAAGCAGCCACCAAGACAATGGAATAAATGATTCAATGACTTTATAACTATAACAGAAGTAACTTTGATCACTGTGTTTATCTCAAGAAGTTAAAGAACAATGTTATGATCTACTTACTGTTATATGTTGATGATATTCTGCTAGCTTCCACAGATAATCATCAGGCTAAAGAACTAAAAGAGCTCTTCAAGTCTGAGTTCAAAATGAAGGATTTGGGAGAAGCTAAGAAAATTCTTGGAATGGAAATTACAAGGAACATATCAGAAGGAAAGTTGAGAATATCTCAGTCAGAGTACATAGAAAAAGTTCTCGGAACTCACAAGATGGATCAATCGAAAATTGTGTCTACTCCCCTTGGAGCTCACCTTAAGCTAAAGGCAGCTACAGAAGAACTGAAGGATCAACAACATTTTATGAGGTCAGTCCCTTATCAAAGTGTTGTTGGAAGCCTCATGTATTCTACGATAGGAACTAGACTAGATCTTGCATATCCTGTGAGTATGGTCAGTAGGTACATGAGGAACCCAATCAAGAACCATTGGATTGTTGTAAAGTGGATTATGAGGTATCTCAGAGGTACCTCAAACATAGGTCTGAGATATGAAAATAAAGAAGACTTTTATTGTCAAAGGCTACTATGATTCTGACTTTGCCGCAAATCTGGACAATAGAAAATCAATCTCACGGATAGTGTTCACAGCAAGAAGGAATGTCATCAGTTGGAAGTCAAAGCTTCAAAGTATTGTAGCTCTTTCAACTACAGAAGCAGATTACATATCTCTATCTGAAGCAGCCAAGGAAGCCATCTGGTTAAAGGAACTTGTTGGAGAATTTGGTTTTGCTCAAGGATCAGTGGAGATCAATTGTGACTCGCAGAGTGCTATTGCACTTGCTAAAAATGCAGTGTTTCACAGCAGGACCAAGCATGTTGCTATGAAATATCACCATACCAGAGGACTGATAGAAAAGGGTATTGTCAACGTTAAGAAGATCCCTTCCTCCATCAATCCAACATACATCTTTACAAAAGTCTTGCCATTTACAAGTTACAAGAAGCTCTCTCGCAGCTTCATGTAGCAGTAGACTAAGTTAAGGTTAGTCGATTCCACCAAGTAACTAATCCGATCTTGCCTAAGGTGGAGATTTGTAGAAGTATAGCCAAGATCAAGCAGAGATTCTTCTAAGTATATTGAAGACTCCAAGTGATTCAGAAGGTTTCACGTTCAAGGAAGTTTGCAGTGCCTCTGGGCCAAGGAGAGAGTTCTCCCGCGAATTGTTTTTAAAGCTCTCGGTTTATATTTAACTGGAAATTAAGGCATTAAACCGGACTCTTCAATCAGCTCTTACATTTGACTCTTCTCAGCTCCAAAAGGTGGCTCTCTTCGACTTTAGGTGAGTAATTAGGATCTCTGTTGTAAGTGATTCCAACTGATTCAGGTATAAGAATTAGTTGAACCTCATCTTTAGTGAATTAAGTGTTTTAGTCGTTTAGGAGTTTTCTTTCAATTCTCTGTTTTTTAGGTATTTTTTTTCGGGGTTGTAGAGAGAGAGTTAAACGGAGTTTGTTAGATACACAAAGAAAGAAGAAGAGTTTCCGGTGAGAATCTATTAGAGAGAGTTGAGAGATCCGACTGTAAGAGAGAACTCAAGTTTAGAGTTCTCGGAATAGTATAGTGAATTTCGGAGTTCGAATTTGAACTCCGGCGAGACGTAGATTCCGATTTGGAACCGAACTCGTTAAATTTTCTTTGTCATCTTTATTTTTTTGGCTCATTCGATCAAGAAAAAATCAATCTATGCTTAAGGATTCAACAAGATTCTTTATTAGCAAAAGTTTTATTTGTTAAGTCTGTTAACATATGTTTTATTCATTATTAGTTAATTAAAACTTAGGTCCAAAATAAAATCTCTATACGTTTTTAGAGAGTCGATTCTAGTTGACCCGGTTAATTTAGTCCTAACTTAATACTAAATTCTAGTTAAATATTAATCAAATTTTATGTAATTGTTGAAGAAAATGTCTTCTTTTGCAAAATATAAAAATACATTAACTCAAATATAATATTAGTGTGTACCAAAAAATGCTACATTTATATACCAACAAATTTAGTACAAATTCTAATTAACATTAAGGAACATTTATCATCATTAGTAACAATGAATAATATACATATCAAATTGGATGATATTTGGTTAATAGTTTCATTGTTTTGAAAAACTAAAATTTTAAAAGACGTCAACTAAATTAATTATGTTGTAACAAAAAACAAGGGTTTTATTTTTAGATTTTTGTTTTTAGAAAACAACTATTGGAATCTATATTTTGGAACCTTTCTACTTTTGAAATTGGTTTTTGAAACCGGGTTGATGTCGGTTTGGTCCACTGGTCACAATTTAAAAGCAATAACAAACGTTTTCGTTTTTTTTTTGTATTACACGAGAAATAAATACATAAGTCAATTAACAAACAAAACATAGTTTTTTTTCTTTTCTTTTAAAAATAAACGAAACAAGAACATAATATAATAATGGTCACCTTCACAAACTGCAAACACATAATCTTCAAACTAAAATTCATGCAAGACTTCATTAGGAAAAAAACATCTATACTACAAACCCTAACGAAAAAAAAACCAAATTTATTCATGAAATAAAAACATAATTCATTATGGATGGTTATGGTTGTGGTGACCGGGAAGCTTATCCTTAATCTTCTCAAGAAGACCCTTCTTCTCATGTGGTTGGTCCGTCGTCGTTGCAGCGGCGGTGGTGGTGGTTGGTCTGGTGGTTGTGGCGGTGGAGGGTGCTTGTTCATCCTTATGCTTAGTAGTAAACTTCTCTTTAATTTTGTCCTTTATGCTCTTCTTTCTCCTCCCTCCTTCTCCATCATCCTCCTATATATGTTTATACGTTTCAATATTATTCACTTATTCAGCAAGTTATTATATACATAAATAAAACAAATTACACATTAAATAAATCATTTTCCCTCATAGAATATTACCATAAAAACTTGTAATATTTTTGAATAAAATAACTTTTGAATTATCTTGCAATATAATTCTATTTTCAACGCTTTTACCAAGTAATTTTAGTTCTTAGATTTTGATATTTTTGATTCTTTAAATATTCTGTCTTCTATTTTATACCAAAACTTTGAAAGAAATTAAAATCTTAAGCATCTTGCAAAATAGTCCTTATTAAACCTCCAAATAGTACCGTTCTTTGGTGAAAATTTTACATTTTCTTTAAAAATATACCTCAGTACATAGAATAAAAGATCTACAAATTATTGTTTTGGTAATCAATATATATTTTCTTCAAATTAATATTTTTAGTTTGATAATAAATTAACAAAAGCTTATACTCTCAATATGTTTTTTTTTTGTTAAATATTAATTAATTTATATAAGTTTGTTAGAGCTGGAGCTAAAATCTCACCGAGCTAGAGCTAGATGAACTCCCAGACCGACGTAGATGGTCCTCAAGCTTGCCATGATGTTGCTGTCCAGTGGCTGCAGCCACACCAGTACCGGCTGCAGCTGCTCCTCCACCAGCTGTAGCTCCTGTTCCAACGGCAGGAACATGTTGTGTTCCTGTCGTATGGGTTCCTCCACCAACCGGATGTGTTTCTGCAACCTGTGTGTTGCATGTGTTCCTCCACCGATCGGATGTGTCTCTGCAACCGGTGCAGGACATTGGTGGTGAGGAATATCAGAGCTAGTAGTGTCTTTGTACTCAGGAGGAGCAGAAGTAGCAACACCGGTTAACTGCATAGGATTACCAAATTCATCTGTGAGTTGAACCGGGTTTCCATGTTCATCGGTTAAATGAATTGGATTTCCTCTTTCATCTTTCAAACTCGCCATTCTTTCACAATTATTTTGCATGTAATTGTAAGATTCTCAACTTGTTAGAAAATAAATACTAATATATAAAACAAATTAGCGACATATGTAGATATGCATGACTATGAAACGTGGAGTGATAAATGTGGAATAATGCGAAATGTTATGCCACGAATGGATACACGTGTCATGTG
>JAKUCM010002310.1:0-103311 GCA_023374145.1 Lepidium sativum | reverse complement strand
ATACATTTCTGGATTGGTAAAGATACAAGCCAGGTACCTATCTCCAAAATTTTTGTATTGGGTAACAATTATTTTGGGAAGAGAAGCAAAGGGGAAACAGTGTATATTTTAAGAACCTTGTGTGGGATTATACCATTGGAACCCCACCAAACTTCAGAATCTCATTAGGGGTTCTTAAGTGATTAATTGTAATATAAAAATGGTAAAAACCCCATTTGAGGTTGTTATGGATGGAGTTGGTCTTACTATGGGGTTCTTAACTAATTTTTTAATATAAGTTATGGTTTTGTAATAGTTAAGAACAGTTTTAATTTTTTTCATCCTCCAATAGTAGAACCCATCTTATATAAAAAAAATGATTGACATTTAATTTTAATGCTGAAATGATACAAATGAACCATTCAGATTACCATTCACATTCACAATACAATGCAAACTCATTCACAGTTAATCGGAAATATCAAAAGCTTTGATAAAACAATACATGTAACTAAGCCCACAAACTGAAGCATTTTCTTTTGTGTTAGAGTTAGTTACCTGGCTGGAACAAGAACCAATCCTTCATGGTAAGACAACATGTCTATTCTATTGAGTGTTATATACATCAAAATCTTTTCAAAAGTCATGAGAAGAAAAAAATATTCTTACGAATTTGAAGGCACCAGAAGTTGAAATGTTTGTTGATCTTCTTACACAACGTTATTCGAGCAGTCTGCAGTTCTTGGAACTTCGGAGAAATTATTGTAAGTAAGATCACTGCAACAAGAAATTCATAACAACCAAAGAAGACATTAGTTCTGCTGTTGTCACTCACAAAGAATTGTGTTGTATATATACATTATCGGAGAAGGAAACTCACATATTGTCACCTCTGGCTATCAACCTTGAATGTAACAGATCAGGCGAAGTTGGAGTATCCGACGACTCACCATATCCAAGTCCATTAATAGTTGGGAGTGCTCATCAATGAAAGATACTTGGCAATAACTATTGGTTTAGAAGCAAAAAGTACCTAGAAGAAACAATTGTGGACTTTGCATCACATGTGATGCAGCTCTAGAGTGAAAGTCAATAATTGAAACAGAACTAACAGCAGAAATTTCCCAAAAGGAAATCCAGTAATTTTAACGGAACTAACTAGTTCAACCAAACAAGTGAACCATAAAGATCAGCACCATCTTATGTGCATTTCCCTATTAATGTGAATGTACTCAAGCTACTGTGCTCCATGCATGCTTTAAGTGTACTCTTAAACGACGGAAAAAAGATCATAATTAAGAGTGTCTGTGAACAGCTTGTAGATCATGTTGACAAATTTAAGTACATATAAGCCATTCCACTAACAAAGATAATTTAAAGCAGAAGTTCTACAAAAACCAACAAGTATAAGATAGGATCACTTACGAATGGATGAGCAAAACATCTTCCTCTTTAGTTTAACAACGAAGAGCTCAACCAAAGAAACTATATTATCTTGGAGCTGGATAAAAAAAACTATTAGAGAAAGATAACAACAAAACTAAATACACATAAACATCACCAAATGGATAAATGATGGTTTTGATATTCAAACACAATAGATATCTGTAAGTATACTAAAATTCTTCAACAACTTAAGCTGGTGAGAAGGATAAGGAACGAATAAAGAAATTATATCATAACAATCAGTTGGGAACAAAAGATGCATTAATAAGCTGGTATTACTAAGATATGACGAACTTCTTAACCTATTAACTAAGAAATTACTCAGAAATGAATTTAGCAATAACAAACCTCTTAAACCATTGAACTAAGAAATATCACAAATTGAAATCATCAACTCCAAAATTGATTACGCAAAACGAAACAGAGATGGTATAATCCAACAATAAAACTAAAGTTGAAACCAATCTAAATGTAACTTCAAGAAATAAGAACAAGGCATACATATGATAGATATCGGAAAAGAAGAACAAGGTCATAAGTTCTTCGATCAATCAATATGCCTCAAAATTGTTGAACGATTCTTAACAAGGCCAAGAGCGGAAGCTCGGATCGTCGAACTTCTCTGCGTAAAAGAAACTAGGGCTCAAGAATGAAATTGTCGTGGCATGAGGTTATATCCATCGCCATAAGGACCATTATATCCAAGCTGATGATGGTTATGGAGACGAGAAGAGGCTTATGAAGAATACCAAGCTCCATAAGGAAAGGGAGAAGTCGCAGCAGTAGAAGCAGCGTTTCCGTGAAGAGATCGAATGCGAGAGGGAGAAAGAAAGTAGATTTAATTGGTTGATTTCGCGGGTCCGATTTGCAGGTGGTCGATGTCGATTTGAGAGGAGGATGAAGGAACAATGGCTCTATTGCCACCTTTTGGCAAAAGCCAATCATAACTGCCACTCTCCCATTTTCTTTTTCTTTTTTATTTTTTTTAAAGACTAAAACCGTGTTAAAAGACCAAAAAAATGTAGTAGTTTAGCTTAATTACAAATATACCATACCCATATTCGGCCCAATTTTTTAAATTCAGCCCACATAAACTAAACCCAAATTCTAACCCGACCCGCCCAACTCTAAAACCTAAAACCTAAATCTCTAACTCATCGACACACGACACACGAAACCAAATCGCGGTTCTTCTCATATTCTTCATCGAAGAAGACAATCGACGGCTTCCCGGCGGAGTCCCTTCCCGGCGAGTGTTCCACCAACGATCCGAAGAGGTAATGTATCTCTCAATCTTTCTCTATCACGAGTTTGAATCTAAAATTAGGGATTTAGGTTCGATTCTGGACTTCTCATCTTCTCATCTTTTTGGAGATTTCTTCTCATCTTCTTCGATTTCTTTGTTTGGTTGCGTATGTTCAGTGATGGTTCTAATTAGAGATGGTAGTGGGATACGTGACACAAAAGTGAAATATAAGAGGAAGAGTAAGGGTAAGAGGACTAAGAACGATTTGGATAAGAAGAACGAAGAAGAGATAGTAGATGACAAAGTAGACGAAGTATATGCTTCAGGCGGTGGAGAGGAAAAGGTCGGAGATGATGGTGCTGGAGAGGAAGGAGAGAGCGGTAAAGAAAAAGATGAAAACACGCCTAAGGTACAATTGGAACAACTAGGACCATTATTACATCTAAGATCAATTGTAAAGTTTTGTTTTTTGTTTATTTATTTTGCAGGATATATCTCAAGATGTTTCTGTTGAAGGAGATAATGTTGAAGAAGATGAAATGAGTAAGGTACATTTAATAACAACTATGACGTTTGTGTATTGGGACAAGTAGTACAACTAGGATCATGTATACGTTTTTTAATGGTACAAGTGGTACGACTCTGGTCATGGTACAAGTGGTACAACTAAGATCATGTATAGGTTTTTTAATGGTACAAGTGGTACAACTCTGGTCATGGTATAAGTGGTACTGGTACAATTAGTACAAGTATAAGTTCTGTCTATGGTACAAGTGGTACAACTAATATCATGTATAGGTTTTTTAATGGTACAAGTTGTACAACTCTGGTCATGGTACAAATGGTACTGGTACAATTAGTACAAGTATAAATTCTGTCTATGGTACAAGTGGTACAACTATTAACGAATTAATGTATTTTTTTTTTGTATTTGCAGGATATTTCTACTGATGATAGCTCTGGTGATGAGGAAGATTCTCGCCCACTGCAGCCAGAAAAAATGTATTTTGAACCAAGTCAGTACACCAAATCTGTTAGGATAGGAACAAGGTGTAATGTGCAACAGGCGGTGGAGTTTCTAGAACAGTTTCCGGAAGAACTAAAATGGTTTAGAGAGCATGAGCAGTTTAAGCATGTGTTCCACATGCCAATACAGCGAAATCACCAAGTACAAGGCATGTGGATGCTTATGCTACGCACAGCTTGTGTCGAGGCAGAAAAAGAGTGTTGGTTTTTGGTGAATGGAAGGCTAATAAGGTATTCTATCAGAGAGCACGCTCTTTTAACCGGATTCAATTGCAAAGAATATCCCGCGAACTGGGAGAAGTTGGGAGGGTTGGAATTTGCAAAAAGGGTGTTTAAGAAAAGTAAAGGAATAAAGATTGGAGAAGTTGAAAACATGCTTGAGAGCTTGAAGAACAAGAAGACCTCTGGGGAAAGGAAGAAATTGGATGTCCTTTATTTCCTATGCAAGATATTGAAAGCAAAGAATAAGTATGAACCGACTGTTGACACATTCCTTTTGAGAATTGTCAATGACTTGAGTGTTTGTGAGAAGTTTCCATGGGGTCGTTATACGTTCCATGATTGCATTGATGTGATTAAGGGGCTGGTAAAGAACATGAATGGAGTTGTGAAAACAAAAGCTCAACCTGGATTTTCTGGATTCATTATCCCGCCTGAGGTAAAACTAATTTTATTTTGGTCCAACTGGTGCAATTGTTTAGTTTTTATAGGTGGATATCGAGTTTTGATTATGGCTTTGACTCATTGTACAGATTCTGGCTTTCGAGTGTATTCGAGACCTTGGACAGAAATATCGTGAAGATGTAAGAGCAGATCCGGGTTGTCCAAGGATGTGCAAACGGAAGTTCGTTTACAATGAAGGCAAAGGTCCTTCGTTGGATGATATAAACACTGTGCTCGGACAAACTAAGGTTAGTATTTATTAATGAACCTTGTATTATTTTTGTTTATCCCGAGTTTTAGTTTAAAATCAGGTGTGATAATTTCAGGTAATTACTAGCATCTTGGAACCTACCTTGGATGAGCAGGACTTGTTGAGGCGAAATGTTGAGGAAGTTAATGACGACATGTGTTTAGATCCGATAGTTAGAAGCTGGAGAGATCGTCTACTGGTGCAAAGGAAGAAAATATTTTGGAAAGGTGGGCTGGAAAAAGATGTCAAAGCTCGAGCTGCAACTCTGAGCATGATCCCTGTGGATGTGGATAAGAAGGGGAACCCTGTTGAACATCTTACTCTTGAATCTGTACAGGAAGTTGTCTTGAAAGAGAGGGAGAAAGGGTTTGGGAAACTCATGGGGGCGCTTGGTGAAATGAGTAACAAAGTGTTTGACAGAATTGGTGTTTTGGAAACAAATATGCATATTCTCCAGAAAAACGTGGCGGGTCAGAGAAGGGGTATTGATCCAGAATATGCATATTCTGCCACTCCCAACAGTGGATTTGTGTTGATCAATTGTGTGACCCCAATTGAGGATATGGCACCAACTGAGGATGTGGCACCAATTGAGGTTGAGGAAGCAGGAGGTAGTGATAAGAATGAAGAAGGCGGCAGTGATGAGAGTGAAGAAGCAGGCGGCAGTGATGAGAGTGAGGAAGAAGGCGGCAGTGGTGAGAGTGAAGAAGAAGGCGGTAGTGGTGAGAGTGAAGAAGAAGGCGGTAGTGGTGAGAGTGAAGAAGAAGGCGGCAGTGATGAGAATGAAGAGGAAGGCAATGGTGAAAAGAGCAATGATGATGAAGATGGTGAAAAGATTGAGCAGGATAAAGGGACAAAGAGGAAGGACAGAGATGGTGTAGTAGAAACAAGAGCAAAGCGGGTGAAAAGAGCACCAAATAGATATACACCTGGGGATCAAAAAAAGAAGCAGAACTGATATTTTGGTATTATGGTGTTATGGTATTATGAAACATAGGATATTATGGTAGTATGGTATTTTTGGTATTATGAAACAACTTTGTTCGATTTATTAGGTTATTGTACTTTGGAACAACTGGGACATCTAAATGATTATATTTTAGAACAACTAGAACATTTAAATGATTATATTTTAGAACAACTAGAACATTTAAATGATTATATTTTAGAACAAATAGAATATTTAAACAAGGAAAAATGACAAGAAATCGACAAGTGAAAATGAAAAAATTAAATTGGAAAAAAAATTAAAAAAATTAAATAGGGAAACAAGCAATATGTTCTCAACATAAGGTACCACTCTCTTGAAGTTCGGTGCACTAGAAGATGTTTTCCTATGTTTGTTAAACCATTCAGATATCTTCTCAACAATTGCATCAATCATAGGTAGTAGGGGGTAAGCCCTTGCTTTTCTGAACACATTGTTCATTGATTCCGCGGAATTGCTAGTGTCTATGTTGTACTTGTCTCCCTCAAAATAGCACCTTGTCCATCTTTCAAACTTTATACCATCTTCCAGATATTTAGCAGCTGCAGGCCACCTACTATTAAACTCATTATACTTTCTATTAAACCCATTCTTAGTATAAGCATGAGCACAATCCCTGAATTTTTCTGCAGCTCTATCCTTGTCATTCGCTACCTTTCCTCTCACGTTTTGAGACAAATGCCAGATGCAATGCCCATGCTTAGCACTCGGTACACCATCTCCACTGCTTTGATGATACTTTGATGTCTGTCGCTTATAAAAACCAATTTACTACTATCCGGTATAACGGTTTTCAGGTTTGTAAAGAACCAATTCCAACTAATATCTTTCTCACTATCAATCACACCAAACGCAATGGGGTAATGATGATGGTTGGGATCTTGAGCTGTTGCAAAAACCAACATACCACCATATTTGGTCTTAAGAAAAGTTGCATCCACAACTATCACTTTCCTCATTGCCTCAAACCCTTCTATGCTAGCGTCCAATGCGATGAATAGGTACTTGAACCTCTTATCTGCATCCAATTCCACACTTGTTACTGTATTAGGATTGGCTTTCTCTAACTCGAACAGATAAGAAAACAACAATTTTTAGCTCTTTTCAGGACTTCCCCGCATCTCAGCAACATGTCGTTTTTTTCCTCTCAAAGCTGTAGAGTATGAGCAACCTATAGAAAGTTGTGTTTGTACAATATTAACAATGCTTTTAGCTGGCGGAGTGTCCATTTGACCGGGAAAACTTTCGTGCAATAAATTTGCTACAATTCGTTGTGTGCCTCTCTGTTTAGTACTGCTAGTGCTCTCTAGAGCTCGTGAGCATGTATGCATTTTTCTGTGTACTCTAATAGTCCACAATACTGAATCCTTATCTCTAGCTGCTCGTAAATACCATTTACAACCTTTAGAAGCTTGACGACACCGTAGCATAAGTCGTCTCTTATCCGACTTAATTGTATGATATCCAAAACAGTTCTTATTTGCAGCTCTAAGAACCACATCTTGCATTGCCTGCCTCGATAAAAATTCTTGCTTTATCTCAAGATCAGTACCATCTTCCCATTCTTCAACATTCTGAATTTCTTCTACACAAACTGGAAGCGCATCAACATCCAAATTATTATTCATAGGGCAAGCCACAATCTCCAAATCATCACGTGATTCCTTCTCACAATCATCATTACCACCGTTTTCGTCAAAAAAGGTCTCCTTCATCTCATCAATAATCATCTTGTTCTGTTGTTCTTCAATAGTAACGATGCCAACATTGTCAACACTTTCCACACCATTCAATAACTCTACTTGCAAAACAGGTTTCAGCCCCTCTTTATCCAATGACATCAAATAAATCAAAACTTCCTCGTCATCTACAATATAACTCTCTCTCCGAGATTTAGATAGTCTGTAACTCAATTTGAGCTTCCCAGTGGTTTCAACTATTCCAATCTTCCTGCAAATCTTATCTACTAACACCGAATAAGTTATCTCCACCAAAGATGAAGTCTTAAACAATATAGCAATTAGAGCATTTGTTGAAATCCATTCATGATCTTCTGAATAGCACCCTCCATAGTCAAATTGCACGTGTGTGTACATGTTCCTCAACACCTTCTGTATATAAGATAAAACAAAATTCATTCACGAATTACACAAAAAGTTTCAGTTGTACTTAAATGTACATGTTGTTCTGTCATCTCTAGTGTGGAGTTGTGCCTAAATGTACATGTTGTTCTGTCATCTCTAGTATGCTGTTGTACCTAAATGTACCATACAGCTGTACCTATATGTACTAATTTCACGAAATCTGCAGAAAGGGTTTACGAAAACAGGTTGATTTGGGTATTCTCATTTTGTTCCCATTTAACACGATTCAATACAACTATGAGATTATATCACAATGAACATACCTAATCGGAACCTAATCATCACTACGAACTGACCTATTTCTTTTCTAACCAATCAAGCTATTTACATTTCAATATCTCAAAAACTGACCTATTTCTTTTCTTATTATCAGCGAGGAAGGAGGAGAGGATTGAATAAGATACCAGTCAGCAATGTGCGAGATGGATGAAGCTTCAGGTGCAGGAATAGGGAAGAAGAAAGCGGACTCGACTGGTGAAATCAAAAAAATGCAGCTGCCGTCGGGATGGAAAACGTCGTGAATGTTTCAGTCCTAGTGAATGAGAAAATTAAAACCTTCTATATCAATTAGTGTGTTTGATTAAGGTGTTAAAATTGTAACCCTCTCTTTCAATAGGTGTGTTTCATTAAGGGTAAAATGGAAATACTAAAATATGAGTGACAATTAGATTAAAAGTGTGGCAAGCTGATTATAAATTCCTAAAAAGTGGCAGTTAAGATTAGTGTCCGAGGATGAAAGAGTCGCATATCAGATTTCGCGAAAACAAAAAATGAGAGATCTTTTGACATTTTTTTTCAAGTGTAAAATCTTGGTCCAATGAGAAATTAACACGTGTGGTCTCTTAAAACTTCTTAAGTTTCTCAATTAAAAAACGATTCTACACAAATTAATCTTTTTTTATTTAATTTGAATCCCTAAATTTTTAAGAACCCATCTTAAGAGTCTATTTTGAAGATGATCTTTTAGGTCTTATATCTTTTCAAATTACATACAATCATTCTATTTGCCATTTGCACAATTGTGTGGCCACAAACTGATCTGGATTTGAGAAGAGATCTAGAGTATATTTTTGCATTAAATGCACTGTCTACATAAGAAGCAAATTAAGATCCCATATCCAACCTTCAATTTAAGCATTTTAACACTAAGGTTAGTTTGGTACAATCACATAAATGAGGCATTGTCATTTTATTAATTATACACAAATACATGATATATCCTTGATTAGTTTTGTAATACATGTCATACATCAGATTCAACATTCTTTTAATATTAATATTAAGTTACAATTGACCGGTTCATTAGTCAAATTTCTATATAATGTAAACAATTGAGATAATGTATGTTTTTAGTGAACTTATCACCACACACTAAACCAAAGCTACTATGTGTATTAAAACCAAAAAATCAATTCTACCTTGTTTTTCTTGTAAATAACTGGATTGAAAATCTTTCTAGCCCATTAAATTTTAAACAATATTATCTGCTGGAACTATATAAATTTTTAAAATTCAATTATGCTGAAAAGTTGCATAACATAAATATTTAACCATTTGTCTATAGAATATTTTTCCAATCAATTTTACTAATTGGTGGTCAACATTTACTCTTCACTGCTTGAATCCACCAGTAAAATTTGTGTCAGCATACCCAATACTACAAGAGAAATCACAGAATAAAATAAGAAATAAATTTAAGATTGATTGACCGAAAAAAATTGAAAATTTTGAGATTAACAAGAGATGGTGCAGTATTGTTTTTGCTAAATGAAAAGGCATGATACATGTCCTTCCCTTTTATACCATTCTATTAGAAACCGATGATTCTGCAATATTGCTTTTGAAAAAATGAATCTGTATTGATAAAATAGTATGAGTAACGAGTTTATTCAGTGAAAATGATCTAATCTATCTACATGATTAAAGAAAAATATTTATCTATCCTTCGTAAATACAATTCCGAATAGACAAATGTCTTTGAAGAAGTGGTTAAATTTTCCACATATACAAAAACATTTTCATTGGAATTTTACAAACTTATACAGTTCAAATTGAAGAAAAACTATTTTTATTTTCTTTTTCTAAGCAGCTGTGCTTTTAATTGGATTGAACTCTTTTCTTTCTTTCAGCATCCAAATCTTTTGGGCTGGTCCCTAATAGCTGGCATTACAAGCCGAAAAGGAGACGTACTACAAAATTTAGCCTTGGAATTCTCACTAACGGAGCAACACAAACATTAGCCTCTTTATATACTTGCTCTAAGTCTAAGATTTGCTTAATGGGCTTCTAGATTTAAGGGTTTTATCACAAACATTTTAAACGGAATGAAGTTTCAGTATTACTATAAGCTGGTATGACTCAGACCCAGAAAGGTGTTGTGTCTTTGGTCCGAGGCCTAATTGAAGTCAGTTATGTGACAACAAGAAGCAGAGTTTTAAGAACCATCCCTTAAATTTGTCTTTTTTGGACTTTTTGTGGTGAATATCTAAGCAAATTTGACTAATCTTCTTGATAGACAAACTCTTAGCACACCTACATAATATGTTAAATGTGAAATGACCCTAAAATCAGAATCAAAAAGAAAAAGAAAGCCATTATTTACATGGCTTGTATACAACTTTGTCAATTAAACAGAATAAAGTTAAAATCTAGCACCGTAAAAATCAAAAGCCTATAACTAAAAACTAGATCTATAAAACATTCAACTCAACAAAGATAATGAAAAAGACTAAGAGAAAAGATTAAGAAGAAACTCTAAATAGATGGTTTTATTTTGAAGATGCACATGAAGAACAAAGTCTTTTAAACTAATCTCTCTCCAAAGTATTAACTCTTCCTAAGAAGGTTGGATCCAACTCTCCCTACGGAGGCTCACAATTAAAAAGTAGAATGATTTTTGAACCCTTAGAAAATAGGGTTATAAAGTCCCAAAACGAGTTGGGTCGGCCTAGGACAAACCGACCAGACCAACTTAAAACAAGTAAAAATAGCACGTCAAGGGTAAGTCTCATAGGTCTATGAGCCGTTGTCACAGATTCTGGTTTGACTTACGATAGTTTCAATGGCCACTCTCACTGGACTATAGACCGTTGACAGAAAAGGTTCTCTTTCATTTCAACTTAAACGGCCAATCTCAATGGTCTAAAGAGCTTTGACAGAACAATACCATATTTCCTTTATTTTCAGCACTCAATCTCAAGGGTTTATACACTCTTGATAGACACCCAACGGTTCTTGTATCTTCCAATGGTTTTTCTTCAAGGTCCACAAGCCAATGTATGTCTTTTTTTTCTTCAAAATTCAACTTCCAAACTTCAATTCTCAATCTTCAAATGTCTTCTCTCCAAATGTAGTCCCAATATACATAGATAAACTCAAAAGAGAAGTAATGATGCTTATATACGTCCTAAAAACTCTAAAATGTGAAATATGTACATTCTTATGCTAAAATGAAAATATATAACTTCGAAATGATGAAATGTAATCAAAATATGCATGCATAACTAGATAAATATGATGTATATTAACCCACTCATATACCTCATTTATACCGACTCATAGCTTACTAATTCATATGTTTTCTTTAGTCTTTGTCGTGTTCTTCGAGTCTTTTCAGGTACGAAATGCAAGGATACTTTAGATTCCACATCATGAGCAAGAGTGGAGCTTAACTTTGGATTTTTCCACTTCGAGTTGAACGATCCATCGAGCAACACCAAGATCGATCGATCGTAACTTCAGACAGGGAAACTTGCGCTCGGTCCGATGACCGACTTCTCACGCCTGACACGTTCGACCCCCACTCGTCTATGTTATGCGCATGATCCATTGCACGACCTAGCACTCAAATACTGATCGAGTCATTTAAGGAGAAGTTGCGCATGATCCTTTGCACGATACAAAAGTTTCACGATTGAATGAAGAATGGTTGATCTATCGGGCACTCTAGGGATCAATCAATCCACGACTCTTCGAAGCAAAAAGGAAATTTCCTTATTTCGTGCCAGTTTGTTTTATTCTATATATTGGGTTAAGAACACGTTTTTAAATATACTTTTACAAAGAGAAAAAGCAGCAGACTCTTATTGTAACCTAGAGGAGAAGGATTAAGATCTATACATCCTTAGAGAAGATCCATGGACCTCTATTGCATCTATTTTGAGTTTTGAATGAATTTTCTTACAATTGCTTGCTTGTTCTCTATTTCCATGTCTGAGTAATTCATAGTCAGGTTTAGGGTTGTCTAAGGATCTTAAAGGGATCAAGGATGAGGAACAAATAGGTCTCAATTATGGAATCTCAACCTAGAAACATAGTTAATGCTTAGGTTAGAGTAGCTAACTAATCTATGATCTCAGGTTGCTTATTATCCCAGAAGTTTAATAAGAACCATAACCTTTCTAGGTAAGCAACACGTTCACTACCAACGAGAGTTGATGCTAGGTTGGGTTGTGGACACTTAGGAACCGTCAATACTGTATGGTTAGATTCCCATAACCAACGAGAGTTAGGATCTCTAGGATCTAGGCATAGTGATTATCGCTGCGAGAGTAGATTAGTCAACTGTTATTTCTTAGTCGAGAACGGAACTGATCTTGCCTGAATAGATTCCTCATCCTACCCTTGATTTCCTTGTGAATCCCCTAAACTTGATGCCTTAGATATTGTTTACATTAATTTCCTTGTTACACTCGATTGAACTTAAAACATCCACCAACTTAGCTCTAGTTAAATAATCAAATCGTTAGTGTGGTCATTGGCCTTCTTGGATTCGATCCCTAAATACCATTACGTTTGCTGTGCACTTGCAGTAGGATATAGAGTTAAAACTCGTAGTATCAAGTTTTTGGCGCCATTGTCGGGACAAATAGCAGTGCCTTTCGATTATTTATTGAGTTAGAGACTAAGACACCTTCGTTTACCTTTTGTTTTTATTTCTTTGTTTTGTTTGTCAGGTACTGTTTTCATAATGACTGACAGAGGAGAGAACACAGTCGATTTTACAAGCCAGGAAGCTACGATAGAACAGTTAAGGCGAGAAATCGAAGAACTGAAACGGGAAAGAGATGCTAGAATAGAACATATGCCAAGAAGGGCCATTGGTGAAATAGAAATGCCTCACCGCTACTATCAATGCCGATCAGTGATTTCCGTTAGTTTACCAGAGGGATGCATTGAGCATGAGTTGAGCCCTCCTTTGATAGCATTAGTGAGACAATTTACCTTTCACGGTTTCCCTGCTGAAAACCCTATAGATCATCTCGAAAACTTTGAGGAAATCTGCAGTACAACCGCACCTAGAGGGATACCTGAGGATTATGCTAAGTGCAAACTTTTCAAATTTTCTTTGGAAGGAAAGGGAACCAAATGGCTTCAGTCTTTGCCAGCAGGGTCTTTAACCTCATGGGAACATGTTAGAAACAAGTTTCTGGATCATTTCTTCACTAAAGAAAAGACTGCTAAGTTGAAAAACTAGATCTCAAATTTTCATCAAAGAGACGATGAGTCTTTTGGAGAAGTGTGGGATAGGTTGAAAGGATATAAAAGGGATTGCCCACACCATGGATTTAGCGATGAATAAGTTGTGAACTCCTTTTATAGCGAAATGAGTTGGAGTTTTAAGAAGCTACTCAATGCTTCAAGCAAGGGAGATTTCACTACAAACACCAGTGAGAGTGCTTTCGAGCTGATTGAGAATTTGGCTGTGAGTACAGGGGATTTACGTGAGCACGAAAAATATTCACCCGAGATGGACAAAATCGCAGGGATAGGTAAGAAGCTAGACCAGTTCATAACTTCAAGTGAGTTTAGGAGGAAATCTGTTAAACCCTACCCACTACAGAAGAAATCAATCCTTCAGGACCATCAATTAGAAGTGCTTTACACCGAGCAAAATGTCACAAAAAGTCTCACTCCTTCATCTAATGACGAGATTAAATCTTTATTAGAGGAAGTCATTCAAGGTCAATATAGGACTACATCCAAAATCAATAACCGTATGGGAGTTATGTATTCAGAGTTGAGTTCCAGGATTGATTATTTTATGTCTAAGGTAGAGAACACGGCTTCCCTTTTGGGCGCAAAGGATGATCATCAATCTTGTGATGCTGTTATGTTGAGAAGTGATAGGGAACTTGAAGCAAACCCCCAAAGATCGAGACCAGAGAGAGTAGTAATCGATGTTGAGGATGACGGAGCTTAAGAGGTTTGTGAGGAAACGGTCACACCTACGCCGACACCAGAGCCATGAGTAGTACCTGAGAGATCATACGCTCTGGTACCACCGTACCCTGTCCCACGGAAGAAGTCCAAAAAGGATTTAGAGAATGCCAAATGTAAGAAGTTTTTATCAGATCTATCTATTCGGTTGCCTTATGTTGATGCCTTGCAGATGATACCTTCACTTAAGAGCTATGTCAAAAGCCTAGTAACGAATAAGTTCATAGGAGAAGATAAGGGTAATGATGGTCACGCAGGATTGCTGCTCCAGACTTCAAAATCGCTTTCCTAAAAAAGAAGAAGATCCTGGACGATTTGTACTTTCAATTCGGAGAGGTTCTGTAACTTTTGAGCGCTCGTTGTGTGATCTAGGCTCAAGTGTAAACCTAATGCCATACTCTGTAGCATTGAGGTTGGGATTCTCGGGACTTCAAGCAAACCAAGATCTCTCTTATCTTCGCAGATCGTTCAGTGAAATATCAAGTGGGTATTCTCGAGGATCTTGATGTTGAGGTTGGAAATACATTGGTACCAACCGATTTTGTGGTGTTGAAGCTAGACGAGGAACCTAAGGATCATCTCATTTTAGGTCGACCTTTTTCTACCGAACAGTAGGTTCTATGATTGATGTCAGGAATGGAAGAATTAACCTACAGCTAGGGGATATGAAGATGAGATTTGAGATGGACAGGATGGTGAGGAAACCAATGTTGAATGGCATGACCTTTTCTGTCGACACTTTTGAAGAAATTTCAGAAGAATTGAATGAAGAGGTATAACTTGAGGACCCTCTTGAGCTTTGTGCTTACAAGAATAGAGTCGGAATGTGGGTTTGCTAACGACAAAGCAGCAATCTACATCACAATGTTGGATTCATGCAAGGAGATTGAGGAACTGATAGCCTATGCAGCTTTAGACCCTCCAAAACCATCTGTACCCTCAGCTTTGACAGACCCTTGGAGTGAATTAAAAGCTCCCAAAGTCGAGCTTAAGACTCTCCCAGCAGGATTAAGGTATGTGTTTCTCGGTCCTAATTCTACCTATCATGTAATAGTTAATGCTAAGTTGAATGGTTCTGAATTAGAGACGCTTATTAGAGAACTTCAAAAGTACTGTAGGGCTATATGTTACTCATTAGACGATATCCATGGTATTTCACCCGAGTTATGCATGCATAGGATACATCTGATCGATGAGTCTAAAAGCTCTATAGAGAACCAAAGAAGGTTGAATTCAAATCTGAAAGAAGTTGTCAAGAAAGAGATAATGAAATTGCTAGAAACAGGGATCATATATCCTATATCTGATAATAATTGGGTTAGCCCGGTCCATGTCGTACCTAAGAAAGGAGGAATTACTGTAGTTAAAAATGAGAATAATGAATTGATACCTACTAGAACTGTCACAAGGTCATAGGATGTGTATTGATTTCAGGACTTTAAATTTCTCTACTAAGAAGGGACCATTTCCCTATGCCCTTCATGGATCAAATGCTTGAGAGATTGGCTAACCATTCTTACTACTGCTTTTTAGATGGTTATTCATGTTTCTTTCAGATCCCAATCACCCAGACGATAAGGAAAAGACCACTTTTACATGTCCTTATGGTACATTCGCATATCGCAGAATGCCATTCGGGTTATGCAATGCTCCATCCACTTTTCAAAGATGCATGATGTCGATTTTCACTGATATGATTGAGGATATTATGGAAGTTTTTATGGATGATTTTTCTCTATATGGTTCTTCTTTCTCTGGTTGTCTTTCTAACCTTTGCAGGGTTCTCCAACGATGTCAGGACAAGCATCTAGTACTAAATTGGGAGAAGTTCCATTTTATGGTTACAAAATGAATTGTACTCGGTCACAAAATATCAGGAAAAGGAATCGAGGTTGACAAGGCGAAGATTGAAGTGATGACAAGCTTGAAATCACCAACCATAGTCATGGAAATCAGAAGTTTTATCGCTCACGCCGGTTTCTACTGAAGGTTCATTAAAGATTTTTTGAAGATAGCCAGACCGCTCACTCAATTGCTGTGCAAGGACGTTAAGTTTGAGTTTACCAAAGAGTGCGAAGAAGCCTTTCTGACATTGAAGGGGGCTTTAGTTAGTGCACTGATAGTTCAACCACCAGATTAGGAACTACCTTTTGAGATTATGTGTGATACGAGTGATTACGCAGTCGGAGCTGTTCTAGGGCAGAAAAGGGACAAGAAGTTGCATGTAATATACTATGCTAGCCGAACACTTTATGATGCTCAAAGAAAGTATGCAACTACAGAAAAGGAACTCTTGGCTATCGTTTTTGCCTTTGAGAAGTTCAGATCCTATCTGGTTGGTTCTAAGGTGATTGTACACACGGATCATGCCGCTCTTAAGTATCTTCTCTCCAAGAAAGATGCTAAGCCTAGGCTGCTTCGTTGGGTATTGTTGCTGCAAGAGTTTGATCTTGAGATCAAAGACAAAAGAGGTGTAGACAATGGAGTTGCAGACCACCTTTCGAGACTACGAATTGATGATTATGTTCCCCTCTATGATAGCCTACCGGAAGAACAAGTTTATTATATACACACCACTCATAAGGCTCGTCAGTTACTAGGCACTCTGTGGTTTGCGGATTATGCCAACTATCTCGCTGCAGAAGTTAACCCTCCTGAGTTTCATGGGTATAGGAAAAAAAAGTTTTTGAGGGATGTCAGACGATACTACTAGGGTGCTCCTTACCTGTACAAGCAATGCTCTGTTGACATCTTTAGACAATGTGTTTCTAAAAATGAGATTCATGGTATATTGTTCCATTGTCATGGTTCTTTATATGCAGGTTACTTCACCACTTTCAAGACCGTCGCGAAGGTTCTTCAATCAGGTTTCTGGTGGCCCACGATGTTTCATGACACATACTCATTTGTTTTGACATGTGACTCTTGTCAGCGACAAGGTAACATAAGTAAAATAAACGAGATGCCACAAAACTTCATTCTCGAAGTTGAGGTGTTTGATGTCTGGGGAATCGATTTTATGGGACCCTTCCCCATCTCTTTTGGGAACCAATACATACTTGTTGTTGTGAATTATGTGTCTAAGTGGGTTGAAGCAATAGCCAGTCCGACAAATAATGCCAAGGTGGTTATCAAGATGTTCAAGCATATCATTTTTCCGAGATTTGGTGTTCCGAGGATTGTGATTTGTGATGGTGGTTCTCACTTCATTAACCAAGCATTTAAAAATCTGCTTAAAAAGTACGGAGTTCATCACAAGATTGCTACACCATATCACCCTCAAACGAGCGGTCAGGTGGAAGTCTCTAACCGAGAGATCAAGAGCATTCTGCAGAAAACCGTTTGTACAACCAGGAAAGATTGGTCGACTAAGTTGGATGATGCTCTTTGGACCTATAGAACCGCTTTCAAGACACCATTTGGAACAACTTCATTCCATCTGTTGTATGGTAAAGCATGTCACCTTCCAGTCAAGCTCGAATAAAAAGCTAATTGGGCTATCAAGCATCTCAATTATGATATCAAATCTGTCTCGGAAAGACGGTCACTGCAGATACATGAACTTGAAGAGATTCGACACTTGGCTTACGACAACTTGAGGATTTACAAAGAACGGACAAAGGCCGCCCATGATAAACGTATCCTTAACATGAGTTTTGCACCTAATGACAAAGTTCTTTTGTTTAACTCCCGTTTAAAACTTTTTCCTGGAAAGCTTATGTCAAGGTGGTCCGGTCCTTTCACCATCAAGGAAGTCAGACTGTATGGAGCTGTGGTTCTGCTCAATAAACAGGGAGAAGAATTTGTGGTGAATGGGCAGCGCCTTAAACCATATTCTGGTTCCCCCGACAAAGTCAATGAAGATTTCATCTCTTTGACTGATATAACTACCGAATAGCATCCTTCTTAGTCAAGCTATTGACTTTAAACAAGCACTTAGTGGAATGCAACCCACTAATAGGCTAGTTTTTGCGTTATTTTTTGTTGTTTATTTTAAGTCAAAGTTGTTTTCTGTTTTCACGAATTTGTTACGAGAGTATGGCCCGATCGATCTACATGAAGATCGATCGTGCAACAGGAGGAGAGGAAAGCCGCACGATCCACCGATCGACCAAATGGCACACATCGATCGATCGACAGCCCGGTTGTGTTTGCGCACGATCCGTCGATCGACCGTGACGTTACGCCCGATTGATTTTTTTCTTGCGCACGATCTGTTGACCGAACTTAGCTCGTGTTATCCCTAACCCTTCATTGATCGATCGATTTGGGATGCTCGATCGATCCATACCTCTAGGTAAGTTTTCAAAATCCGAGAACAATTTTCAATTACTTCTGTTGCTTCCTTTCATTCTTCTTCTCACTAATTTACACACTGAGACGGTGTGAAATAAGTCTGGGGGAGAACCGTTTGTTTGCTAATAAAGTTCCTCTCTTTTGTTTTGCTTTTGAGTCTAATATTATTTTAGATAAGCGTTTTTCGGTCCAAGAACTATTATTTCTTAGAAATGGTACATTTCATAGGAGTCAACTACCATTTGTCTGATTTCTGATAAGCATTGTTGACTATTAGAAAACCCAGAGATTCATCAGTTGTTCGTTTTAAAACCACTTCCTCTCGAGTGTTTTGAAAATCCGGTATCAACTTCAATCTTAACCTAATTTAATTTCCTTGTCTAGAGGGTTGGTATACATTAGATCGGACTATCAATCTCACTCTGAGAAACCCCCAAAAGTTTGGTTCTCCTTTTCTCAAAACTTCTTGCACTCTAAATTTCAACAAATTGAATGAAGCCTAGGGTAAAAGTTTCTCAATGACGCTGCTTGTTTTTAAGGTAAACTGGACAGTTCCAAGGACACGTCCAAAGACATATTCTTGTTCACCTTACTAACTCGCTTACTGAGAAAAACTCCAATGAAGCTACTCGCATTACACACCTTTGAAATTGCAAGAGGAAAAACTGCCGATAAAAATAAAATACAATGATACCCTAGAAAAGTAGGGAGAAATCAGTTTGAAAAGAGAAGAATAAGAGGAAAAGAACCACAACATGGTGGATACTTAGTGTTGGGAATGAGTCCATGTGTCTTTTGATCGATATCCTCTGGATAAGGCCACACTTAGACTCATAAGAGGTTGGTATCGTGATCTAGAACTTTTGGGTCTGATTTTGGAATTAGGATGGATTAGTTGTTAAGTCTGGGGGAAGTATAAGGTGGTCTCTCTCTTGTCAAATGAATCGAGTGTTCTTTGCTCGGGTTTTGAGATGTTAAATTCCTACGATGAATGAGTTCTTGAGTTTATATCTTCCTGTTAGATCCTTGGGTATTTGCTTGAGGACAAGCAAAAAGCCAAGTCTGGGGGAATTGATATACCTCATTTATACTGACTCATAGCTTACTAATTCATATGTTTTCTTTAGTCTTTGTCGTGTTCTTCGAGTCTTTTCAGGTACGAAATGCAAGGATACTTTAGATTCCACATGATGAGCAAGAGTGGAGCTTAACTTTGGATTTTTCCACTTCGAGTTGAATGATCCATCGAGCAACACCAAGATCGATCGATCGTAACTTCAGACAGGGAAACTTGCGCTTGATCCGATAACTGACTTCTCACGCCTGACACGTTCGACCCCCACTCGTCTATGTTATGCGCATGATCCATTGCACAACCTAGCACTCAAATACTGATCGAGCCATTTAAGGAGAAGTTGCGCATGATCCTTTGCACGATACAAAAGTTTCACGATTGAATGAAGAATGGTTGATCGATCGGGCACTCTAGGGATCAATCAATCCACGACTCTGCGAAGCAAAAAGGAAATTTCCTTATTTCTTGCCAGTTGGTTTTATTCTATATATTAGGTTAAAAACACGTTTTTAGATATACTTTTACAGAGAGAAAAAGCAGTAGACTCTTATTGTAACCTAGAGGAGAAGGATTAAGATCTATACATCCTTAGAGAAGATCCATGGACCTCTATTGCATTTATTTTGAGTTTTGAATGAATTTTCTTACAATTGCTTGATTGTTCTCTATTTCCATGTCTGAGTAATTCATAGTCAGGTTTAGGGTTGTCTAACGATCTTAAAAGGATCAAGGATGAGGAACAAATAGGTCTCAATTATGGAATCTCAACCTAGAAACATGGTTAATGCTTAGGTTAGAGTAGCTAACTAATCTATGATCTCTTTTGATTGAGGTCTTCTTCGATAAAATTTATGTAAATGTGTTGTTCATTATATAAATTGATCTGTAAGTTTACTATGTAAGTTTATATGTAACATACTTATTAACTATATAACATACTTAAAAGTTTGTAAATATGTTAACACATGTACATTCTTTGATGCTACATATTTCATTTGTACACATGAAAATACATACTTCTATGCTGAGTAAATAACAACATTTGAGATGAGTACATAGAAATTTGGTTTGTTACATATACATATAAAACAACTTATTTTTCCACATACATATATGTGATATTTACATACTAGCTTCTTTATAAACCCAACATCATAATCTTTTTACTACCAGGAACCCTAAATCTCTAAATCGTGTGTCGTGTTCGGCATGGTGGATTTTGAGATCTAGGCCCATTTTTGTTTCTTTTGGCCCTTACCTCAGTATCCATTGCATTATCTGATGACGTATTGATTGAGGTTGACATGAACGAGGGTATTTATGTCGGTGGTCTAGGTAATGACATTTCAACTTATCAGTCTTTTCTGCGTTGTTGCCTACATCTGCGGAACCTGACTGCTATGTACGTATGGGGTTACGTTTGTTTGCATCAGGTCGTTCATCGCATGATGCGAAGGATTATCTATGTCACGCAACATGTTCTGGTGTTCCTTACGCCCGATTCCCGAGTGCTTAATGGTGGGCAATGTGATGTAGGAATGAAGATTTTTGAGTTTTTGCTTATAAGGGTGGCAAACATTAAAGAAGTAGTGGACACTGGAAATCATGTATGTGACGAGATCAAAAGAATTGGAACTCCAAATTGTCGTACGTATTGTCCTAGTGCTTGGCTAGATTTCATGTATTTCTACGATGTGGCACATAACACGGTTTTTGATGTCTGCCAACACTAATTTCGTTATCACTATGTATTAACTATCATTCCCCTAAGCTAATATATATGTATAAAAATTTGTAGCATCGTTGGATTTTTATTTGTATACAATGAATATGTAACTTATAAATGTAGCAAATGTATGATATATGTAACTAGAACCTTAGAGCAGCTCCATTGAGAGGTTCTTAATGAAATTTAGAGAAAAAAATAATCAAAAAATGGTTCTAATGTAAGAGATGGCTCTTAGCGAAGAGTCTTAAGAGACTCTTACGTGTTGGTCGGAGATTGGGCGAGACTTTTTGGCCAAAAAAAAGAAGTGAAGGGTCAAGGCTTCTCTTATTTCTCCAATTTTCTTCTCTTCCTCCTCTTCTCTCTTCGGCGATTTCATTCACTTCCTCCAGTTCTTTCATTTCTCCGATTTTTTTATCTTCCTCTTCTTCATCTCAACGGCCTTGGAGCATCATCAGAACCATCACCTTCGATTTGGAAGCGAAGCTTCACCAAAATCAATGGTGATTTGGCCGAGAAACTTCACTAAATATCTTGGGGTTTCTTCTCTCCAAACATCTAAGTACGTTTTGACCTATTTCGTAGTTATGATAGTTTGATTTTCGAGATTAGGGGTTTTAGGTCTCGAAATTAGGGTTCATTGAATTCCAAAAATTTAGTGTTTTGTATCTTGAATTACATAAGTGATTAGGGTTAGTATTAGTTTTATATTAACTGTTTGAGCTTCAAATCTTCTCTATATTTATATATAGTTATGTCTTCGTCTATCTTCTTCATTATATCTACTTCTTCTTATGCTTCTTCTTCTATCTTCATTCTTATGTCTGTTTCTTCTGTTTTCTTCTTCTGTCTGCTTCTTCTTCTTCTTTTTCTTATGTCTTCCTTCTACTTCTTCTGTCTTCTGTCTACTTCTTCTTCTTTTGTCTTATGTCTGCTTCTTTTTCTGTCTTCTTTCTTCTGTCTTCATTCTTCTGTCTTCTTCTTCTGTCTTCTTTCTTCTTCTTTTGTCTTCTGTCTTCTACTTCTTCTGTCTTCTGTCTTATGTCTTCATTCTTCTGTTCTCTACTTTTCTTTTCTCCTTCAAACATTCATAGATGGATTCTATGAATTCATACAGCAAGTCCTCTGGTTTCCTAGCATTACTGAGTATTCAACATGAACCTGAAAACCATGAACCCAATTTCTGTGAGAAGGATTCACCAAGTGAAGCTGATAATCGAAGATCAAGAAGGAAGTGGACTCCCACAGAAGATGTTGTGCTAATCAGTGATTGGCTCAACACAAGTAAGGATCCAACTGTTGAGAATGAGCAAAAAGTTGAAACCTTTTGGAAGAGGATTACAACTTATTTTGCTGCAAGTCCTAAGGTTACCAGTCTACAAAAGAGGGAGCCAAGCCACTGTAAGCAGAGGTGGTCGAAGATTAATGATATTGACTGTAAATTTATGGGGTGCTTTGATGCTGCATCATCTCAGAAATGTAGTGGTCAAAATGAGAATGATGTTATGAAGTTCGCTCATCAGATTTTCTTCAAAGATTATAAGCAAAAGTTCACTCTCGAGCATGCTTGGAGAGAACTTCGACATGATCAAAAATACTGCCAAAAGGAAGACCATGGAATGTCAAAGAAAAGGAAGACTAATGAGAGTTCCACGCAGTCTTCAACTTCTGCCTCAAATACCTGTGAAGATGATCAAGCTCGACCTCATGGTGTTAAGGCTTCAAAAGCCAAGTCTAAAAAGACAGTGAACAAGGCAGCACAAGGAAATGCTCTGTTAGAGTTTTGAGAAATGTAGGAGATCAAACGGAATAATTTAGCCATGAAATAAAGGTTGTCTAAACACAAGTTGTTCGACATTCTCTTGGTAAAAACAGAGCCATTATCTGATATGGAAATAGCTCTCAAAAACAAACTCATTACCGACATGTTGAATGGAGTTTAAGTGTATGTAATATATGTTTTGTAACTTGTGTTTTGTAAGTGTAATGTATGTGTTTTGTAATATATGTTTTGTAACATTACAATGAATATGGACTTGTGTTTATGTAATATATGTTAGTCATGATCTATGCTATGGTTTTCCTCTGTTTTGTTGTCACAAATATTGTAAGTTTAATTTTGTGTTAACATCACAATGAATCTGCTCTTGTGTTTATGTAATTACAATGAATCATTCATATTGCACAATATTTAATTGACATTGTATTAACATTTGACATTTTATTAACCAAAGAAATTGTATTAACATTTGACATTGTATTCATATTTAACATTTGTTGTAATTTTTTTTGTAAAATTTTAAGAACCTTGTGTGGGGTTCTACCATTGGAACCCCACAAAACTTAAAAATCTCATTAAAGATTTTTAAGTAATTATCTACATTAAAAATAAGTTAAGAACCTCTAATGAGGTTCTTAGCATTGGAGCTGGTCTTAAACTCTAGTCAATATTGGTTCAAATATAATCTTCTCGGAAACCGCATCTTCTTGTAAGCCAAGACCACCTCCAACTTTTAACAGGAGATAGTGAGTTTCTATGAACTAAAATATTAATATTTTAATTATTATTTTAATTTGAAATTTTTCATCCAATTATTTTATTCCACTTATTTTATTGGATTTCTTAAAAACTGAGGAAAATTTCTTAAATGAATTTAAAAAACCATTTATCTCCTTTTTCTAAAAATAATATAATTTTAGTTACTATAAATTATTTTTGATTATTTTATTTTTAAGAACCTCTAGTCATAATTGGAAATGCTCTAAAATATTGGATTTCTCGAAAAAGAAATGGTAAACGCCAAATCAATTAATAACGTGGCTGAAATCTGTGCTGGCGTCATAAATAGAAAATGAGATTAGATGAGTGAGAATATTAGTGATGAGTACAATTCCGAATGGAAGATTATTCCGCTGAAGTCATATGCTAACATACTTATCATATTACATATTTTATTATATCACATATACATAGTTGTCGGCAAACCTTAGTTTTATTGTGTCCCTTTTAAAGACATATAACAATATTTTTATATTGCTTTATTATTCATCCAAACCACCTTTATGTTCCCATATATCTCTTTCTACAAGTAATCCTTAGTCTATGTATTTGAAACCCAAATTTGCGTTGTCTTCAAATCATGCTTATGCCTTACATTCCACAAAATATTGCAAAAGACATCATAGGACATGTTGGTCGTGAAAGATTTCAAGATCTAGGGTTTTTTATCGCATCGGGTCCTTATATGTGTTTGATTGCATTTTCTAACGAAGTGTTGGCCAAAGCCAACTTAGAAGAGTTCAGTTTTGTTGTTTTTCTAAATAATGTGGGCTCCCTTTGTCTCGGGTGTTTGCGGTTTTGCCTAGATGAACAGAACCCGGTGGCCTTGTATGTTTGTGCACTACATGTGTTGGCGTCATCAAATCCATCAGATGATGTGTTGAGCAAGTTAGCTAAATATAGATAATAGAAAGATATAAAGGATTAGGCTTCAAAACATGAAAAGCCCACTGAAGAAGATATAATCAGACTGATGGCCTATACATGTATGCTACATGTCCACCCAAACCGTCTTTATGTATTCAGATATCTCTTTCTACTAGAAACTCTAACTCTTTGTATATGAGACCCAAATTTGCGTCCTCTTTGAATCATGCATATGTCTTACATTCCAGCAAATATAGTCGAAGACATTGTCATGCGTGTTGGTCATGGGAATTTCTATATCTAAGTCCTTTTATCGCCTCTTGTCATTTTATACGGTCGATTGCCTTGTCTGAAGAAGTGTTGGTCAAGATTAACATAGAAGAGTTCACTTTTGTTGTTGCACTAGGTAACGAGGACTCTATTTACCTGCCTTTTTAGTTGCTACATGCGCGGAACTCGGTCGTCATGTACGTTAGTGGGCTACATATGTTAACGTCATCAGGTCCATCAGAGCGATGCATTGAGTCAACTATCTATTGTATTAAGTTTCAGCCTTTTATATGCCAAATTTGCATGTGTAACATTCAATTGTCTATCTGGCCAGACTGATATTGGAAAATCTATCTTCGATGAAGTTCTAGAGGAGGTGGAAGGCTTAGGACATGCATTTGACATTGGTAATGAAGTTATTATATAATCAAGGAAATGGGAGGTGACCGTTGTGGTACATTCTATGATCTCCACGATATTCGGGCTCATATCCCTGAATGTGGGCATAGAAGAGTACGTTACTTTTGTAAGGTCTGCTTTGGTTTGGTCTTTACATTATACATGCTTAATGCATGCTATGTTGCCTTATTTTCCTATATTCTTTCTTAATTGAGGTGTACTTTGATGCAGTACATAATGTGATGTAAAATACAGTGGAGTTTGTAAGTATGTAACATACAATGTAGGGATATAACATATTTTAGTGTTACTGACTATGTAACATAATTATGTCTTTATAAACCCAACATGAGAAACTCCTTGCTACACAGAAACCCTGACATGATTAAGTCGTACTCTCTTCTCATCAAAGCATGTGCATCGTGGAACATTTAAAAAATAATCCGACGTTTTCAGTAACTATGTATGAAACAACTATGTAGCATCAGAGGAAATATCTAGTCTATAACGTCTATGATTAAAAAATTAGTCATGTGTAGCTTCTTTTCCATATACGATAAATTTATAGCCGAATTAGGTAAAGTATCCTTGGCGTAGAATTGTGGAAAAATTGTCGAAGAAGAATTAGGTCTAACACCGATGGTTGTTGTTTACACCCTTATATAGTATATTTTTCTATCAAAAACCCTACCCAGCTAAAAAAAATTCTACTAAAAACCATAATTATTTGCCTCTGGAACCCAATTTTTTATTCTCCTCAAATCATGCTTACACGCCTTACATTCCACGAGATATTGTAGAAGACATCGTGAGGGGTGTTTGCCGCGGGAGTTTTTGAGATCTAGGTAATTTCAGGTGTTCGATTGCATTGTCTAAAGAAGTTACGGTCGAGGTCGACATATTAAATTTCATTTATGATGTTCATCTAACTAACGAGGAGTCTTTACTTGCCATTTTCCCGTCATTTCTTGAATGCGAAAAACCTTGTGGCCATACATCTGGGGGCTACGTGTTTGGGTTCATCAGCTGATTCACGATGTGCTCCCACATAATTCATCACCAATGTGATGAGGAAAATTAGTTTTTGCAGCAGCCACCAGTGTGTTACATGCAGATTTTGCATTCGCAGCATTTACCAGTTTGATTGGTAGCCCACATATTGGAATCACGTCATTCCGCTTTATCTACATGAGGTACAAGACTTGTAAGTGGAAAGGAAATTGTTGATGATGTCAGTGACCAAGTCCGAGAAATTGGAAACGATCCCGGTGGTTTTTTCGGACATCTTTACAATCTTTATGATAATCTCTCTGAATGTGGGCATGGATTAACTATTGATAAGTGTAAGCGCTGTTTTGGGTACGTTACAAATAATTGATATATATGCTAAGTTGTTTAACAGTCCGGTTCATCTGAATTATTTTCCTATGTTTTGGTCATCTTACATCGGGTTGGACAGTAATGTTAAATATGTATGCGTTGTATGATATATATGTATCAACTTTTCTATAATTATGTAGTTTCTTTATATGTATGTCAAGGATGTTTGAATACATGTAGCCAAGGTATGATATTTATTTTAAAATATGTAGCCATTGTACATGTTTGATAGTTTTTATCTACGGTCTAGACTGTAAAATATGTAGCTATGGTGCGACATATATGTAACAATTATTTTTTTAAAAGTAGACCCTTCATAGAAAACATAATTATGTTTGAATACATGTAGTCTTGAATAAGAACCAAACTTGCTAAATCTGAAACCTAAATTCAAAAATATCATAAAAATTAAGAACTAAACAAAACTCTACCCTTACTCGAAACCAGACTCGCAAAACAAAACCAAACCATGTTTTACCTTCCCTCGAGAATTGGAGAAAGTTGATGGACAAATTCGAGAGAGAAGAATCACGAGAGAGAATTGGAGAAAAATGTCGAGAGAGAATATGAACGTAAGAGAGAGAAAATTTCTCTTTCTTTTGTTTGTGGTAGTTAGGATCTAAATATACATAGATATCGGAAAACCCTAATTTTCAGCAACCCCTTCATACTTAATTGAGCTACATATTTGTATAACCAAATATACATATATATCGGAGAATCCCACATACTTATTTGAACTACATATTTGTATAACCATATATACATAAATATGATAACCCTAATCATCGAATATCCATATAATAAGTACAAATCTATATTTCTACCAGCATTTATCGAGATGTTCCTACTGGACCAAAATATCATTCATCATATTCTCTAACTCTGACCATGCCTCTGCCATTCATGCCAGTTCATATTATATGAATCATGTGTCATGTTGGACGCAGAGGATTTTGAGAGCTAGGATCGTTTATTGCTTCTAGTTGTACTACATGCGACATTGCCTTCTCCGAAGATGTTTAGCCAATGTGGATGTATGGGAGTTTATACTCCAGGTTAATGACATCAATAAAGATTCATTGTGTTGGGCCTTTATGTTATGTTGCGTATCTTCCTGAAACTATTCAGGCATGTAAGCTTGGGGGCTTGGCAAGGTGGCCTCAACAGGTCTAATACAAAATACGACGGACAATGTATGTAGTGTTGCATGTTCCAGAATTTTAGATGCCCGATTTGCAGCTGAAACATTCTTATGTCTCTGTGGAGAACGTGATACTGGTGAGCATGTAGTCAAGTCCTTCCTCAATGATGTACCAAACCTTCAAAAAGCATTCAACATTGGGAATTGAGTATTAGGTCATATCTTGGAGATTGGAAATCTAAGTCGGCATTCATTCTTAGTATATTTTGAAGGTTGGTTGGTTTTCCCTACCTGTCTCGAGATGCATATATAATATAATTTCTCTATGCAAAATCTGCTTTGGGGCGCACTTTGTCATGACTATTTAAAAGTTTGTTGACATGTTTTGAACGGGTAGTGTTGAAGTCCGTGTTTACACATAACTATGTACGTATATGTTTATTGTTATATATGTGTAATCTAGCTTCAGTTCAGACAACTATGTAACAACGGTGTGTCAATATATAATAAATAGGTATTGATTATGTAAAGTATTGGTGACAAACATAGTTATGTGGCAATATATAGTGTATTTTAAGTTCACACAACTATATAACAATGATGTAGCAATATATAATATATTTGTCTTGAGTATGTAAAGTATTAGTGATACATAATTGTGTGGCAATATATAATGTAGCTTCAGTTCACACAACTATGTAACAACGTTTGTGACAATGTATAATATATATAACTTGAGTATGTAAGGCATTAGTGATAAAAACAATTATGTGGCAATATATAATGTAGTTTCAGTTCACACAACTATATAAAAATGATGTAGCAATATATAATATATTTGTCTTGAGTATGTAAAGTATTAGTGATACATAATTGTGTGGCAATATATAATGTAGCTTCAGTTCACACAACTATGTAACAACGTTTGTGACAATGTATAATATATATAACTTGAGTATGTAAGGCATTAGTGATAAAAACAATTATGTGGCAATATATAATGTAGTTTCAGTTCACACAACTATGTAACAACATTGTAGCAATATATAATATATTTGTCTTGAGTATGTAAAGTATTAGTGATACATAATTGTGTGGCAATATATAATGTAGCTTCAGTTCACACAACTATGTAACAACGTTTGTGACAATGTATAATATATATAACTTGAGTATGTAAGGCATTAGTGATAAAAACAATTATGTGGCAATATATAATGTAGTTTCAGTTCACACAACTATGTAACAACATTGTAGCAATATATAATATTTTTGTCTTGAGTATGTAAAGTATTAATGATAAACACAATTACTAGTTTATAATGTAGCTTCAGTTGATACAACTATGTAACAATGTTGTGGAAATATACATCTATTTTGAGAATGTTTGTAAAAGAACTGTATATTTTGTAGAAACTCAAACAAGATACATGTAAAGTATTAGTGATAAACCCAAAACTTTGGTAATGTCATTATTGCGCAAATACGATGAATGTAACCTCTCTCAAGCACTCAAACTCCTGTATGTTTTTCTGTTATGTCCAGTATTGCTACATAATCCACATTTGTTACCTTTTTTGGGATGTTTGACTTCCAATGTAATTTTAAATGTTGATCTAATACGTGACTTCTTGGGTATGCCCGCCTGTTGTCGTATCATAGGTGGAAAACAAAACTCAGTTCCAATATTTTCTGGTATTGGCTGAGTAAAATCCCTTGGCATGATAGATGTTGAATATGTCATACAAATCAAATCGGCAGCAACAACATTTATTCTCTCTCAAATTCACCACATGTGTGATGACGCGGGTTTACTTGTAGTTGATATACGTATATGTCTTCAACATACATCATTTTTGCTTGATACACGGGAGTCTGTAAACATCATACCAATTGTGTTAGCACCTACACATAAGAAAACAATATACAATATCTCACAATTTGTCTAGTGATAACATGATTTTTACTCTATTGTCAAATCCTATTATACTTGTATGTCGGTTGTAGTATAATAGGTGTCAATCCAAATGAGAATGTAATTATCAATCGGGATGCAGTTAACTACTCTATTTCAAGCCAATCAAAGTGTGGTTTCTCTGACAACCTAATTCGAACTTTTAAAACAAAAATAAACAAAGCAGTGCAATTGTAAATAATTCAAACAGAGCAACGAACAGTAGAGTATCAAATAGAATTAATGCAGGGTGAGAAAGCAGGATCCTGAGGAGTGAGTTTCATGGGTTAACGTGACTCTTAAGCTAACTAGGCGCTTGATATCACTCAATAGAGCTAGTCTCTAGGCAACGAGAACACAAATAATGAGTTCACTCTCATGGCAAATAAACTCGAGTAGACTACTAACGGACTCTATCGCCATAGGCGTTTGATAATCTAGTCGGAATGAACGATCAACTCGCTTAATGGCGATTCACACCTCAGACATTCGATCCCTCGAGCTGAGCATGTGAATCTCTGAAGTAGTTCAGTCTGACGCTCTACCAAACACCCATCGGTGCTAGAGCGTCTCAGAACAAGCCTCAGTTGATCAGAATGAAGCTAGTTCTTGCGAGGAAAGGTTTTGTGTTCTTGCGAGGAAGAAGAGTCTCTAAGATATTATCTAAATACAGAGACTGCAAAAACAGCCTCTATTCAGTCTCAAAAAGAAAGTCTCTATTCAGTTTCAAAAAAAAAAATTAAAAAAGGAGCCGGACTTGAACCTGCGACCTCCGAGAAATGTTAGGTTTGTTGTAGTCCAATGACCACTAGACCACTGGACTCTTTCGATAAATGTTTACGTAGACTAATATATATTGGTTACTTGTTTTAAGCTTGGGTTTCGTTTATTTCCTGAAAATGAACTAATAGCAAAATTGATGAATTAAGCCGAAGTAAAAGCATTATTTTTGATGAATAAAGTTATATAAGTTGGTTGTACACTTTATATGTACGAATAAAATGAAATATATGAATCGAAGATCCGAACGAGACATATATATTGTAATACCGTCTAAGTAGTTCATACATGTGATCAACAATGCGTTTTTGTTATGAATTAATGCGTAACCAATTGCAAGTCATCAAACTTGACTAACATGATGTGCAAACATCATAACATATCTCTAATTCCATTTTCGAAACAATTTTCTATGGTTGCGGTCCAAAAAACCGACAATTTATACATTTAGTCTCCAATCAGTCTCAATATTTAGAGACTGAATTGAGACTGATAACTCTATCAGTCGCTAAACAGTCTCAAAGCTTAGCTACTGAATGGCAACTAACAGGCCTACCAGTCTCTGTTCAGTAATTTATCAAAAATGCGACTAAATTGAGACTATATCAAGCAGTTGCAGATCAGTTTCAAATTAGTCGCCTTTTTGCGACTACATTGTGACTAATATTTTCAGTATCACTTTTGCGACTAATTTGAGACTAAGTTTGTTCTGTCTCATTTCAGTTACAAATCTGTAGCAAAACATGTCAACTTTTGTGACTGAAAAATCAGTCACTAATTTCAGTTACTATTAGCGAGTTTTCTTGTAGTGTTGGTGTAAATGCAGATCTTGAAGATTCACTTAGGACTGAATGGAAATCTAGTTGTGAGGCCATATTTAAAGAGGAATGTGAGGTGAACTTGGTTGAGCAGGATGTTGTTATGGCTTCAGCATTTAAAACAGGAAATAAAGATTGGAAGGTTCATCGAGATTCTGGTGAGAGAGGTTCTAAGAACTTTGGTCACCTTGCGTGGGGCAAGCTTCCGAAAGCGTTTAGTTGAGGATTTGAGCTCTCCTAGGAGGACCTACTTTAGGTTGTGTTAGGGATATTATTTCTTGTAATAAACCAGATTTTATCTTCTTAAGTGAGACTAAGAAAGATAATGTATATGGAGAATTTGATTATGCATTTGGGCTATGATTATATGTATTTTGGTTATCCGAGTAGAGCTAGTGGTGGATTTGTCTTGATTTATTGTTTGTTGACTTTGATTTTTGATCATCATAAAGATTGAAATTTAATTGTTATCTCGTTGATGGTAGAGGGTAAGAAATGATTTCTTACGTTTATTTATGGTAAGCCAATTTTGAATCTTCGGGCGGGTGTTTGGGATGGCTAGTTTGGTTCAGTTTCTCTCAGGATGAACCTTGGTTATTAATTGGTGATATTAGCAAGTTGTCGTGAAATCATAAGAAATCAGGTGGTCGGATTCTCGGTGCATTGTCTTTCTCTTCTTTTAATACCATGTTATGGATCTGCGATATGTTGGAATTCATGTGTTTGGGTAATACTTGATCTAGGCTAATGTGTTCTTCAGGGATTGTGCGTTGCAAGTTTGATAAAGGTTGGGAATCTTGGTTGGCATGCTTTTTTTTATTTGTGTAACTAAATATTTATAGATGGTTGGTTTGGATCATCGTCTAATTCTTCTCGAAGTATCTCAACGGGTTACAAGGCATCGAGCTAGTATCCATTTTGAAAAATGTTGGTTGGGTAAACCTGGTCTGAAGGAAAAAATTGCGCAAGGATGATCTAGGTATTCTGGTTTACGAAATCATCAAATTTCTGATATGATTGCTAATTGTAAGAGGAAGATTTCACGGTCGCGGAAATGTGTTGTTCAGCCAGAAAAGTTGAGAATTGAGGAATGTAAGGAGATTCTAAAGCGGATTAAGATGACAAGTCCCGTTATAACGTCAACTTGTATAACGTATTGTACAAAATTATCTCTAAGATATTTTGTCTCCGTTTAAGACGGATTCTTCCTCATTTGGTTCCCTATTCACAGTCTGCTTTTGTGACGGGTCGATAGATATTTGATAATATTCTTATTGCTCATGAGATATTTCATGCTCTGCGGACAAATAAAGCAATTCGGGGGAAAGTCATGGCCATAAAGACTGATATGAGCCAGGTGTATGGTAGGGTGGAGTGGGATTTCTTGGAACAATTACTTATGCAATTTGGTTTCCACCAGTGTTGGGTGGCGTGTTAGTCTGCATGGTCCAATTACCCCACATTTTGGTTTGAGAAAGGGAGATTCTTTGTCTTCTTATCTTTTTATTCTTTGTACTAAGGTTTTTATTTCTAAGCTTCAGCACGCAAAGTTAAATAGGTTGATCTATAGGATAGTCATGGCACGACAGAGTCCACCGATGTCACATCTCTTTTTTGCATATGATAGTTGTTTTGTTTTGCAAGGCTAATAAGGACGAGTTTTATGTTATAATAAACATTCTTTAGGAGTATGGGGCAGTTTCAGGTTAACAAATTAATTTGGCCAAGTCTTCAAAACAGTTTGGGCATTAGGAATCTGATGTTGCTAAAATTGAGATCCATAACCTTTTGGATATTAGGAATATTGGTGGTATGGGAACTTACTTGGGACTCTCTAAAAGTTTAGAAGGGCCTAAATCTATGGTTTTTGCTTTTTTCTAGGAGAAGATTTCGGCGACGATTGACTCTTGGTCCTCAAAATTTCTTTTGAAAGATGGTTAGGAAGTTCTTATTAAGCCAATTTTGATGGCTTTTACCAACGTATCTGATGGCATGCTACCAATTTCCCGAGGTTCTTACTCCTAAGTTTACCTCGGCTATCGCTGATTTTTGGTGGAGTTCTTCCCAATGTTATAGAGGTATCCATTGAACAAAGTGTGCAAACTTGTGTCAGGGAAAGCAGAAAAGTGGGTTAGGTTTCCGGGTTATTGAAGAGTTTACTACGGCCCTTCTAGCTAAACAATTATGGCGGCATATTGAGTTTCATGATTTGTTGTTCTCTCGTGTTTTTCGAAGACGTTATTATATGGGGTCTAGTCCTTTGGTGTCCTGTCGGGTATGTTCCCTTTCGTATGGTTTGCACAACATTATTTCGGCTAGATATTTACTTTCCAAAGGCTTGATTAGGCGGGTAGGGGATGGTTCTTCAATTTTGGTTTGGTAGGATCCTTGACTTCCAGATTTTATTCCGAGACTTCCTGTTGGGGAAGGATATCTTTATCATCGTTATTTTACTGTAGCTTAAATTATTGATCTGCATGTCCTAGCCTAGCATCATGTCCTATTTAACCACTTGTTCAATCCCCATGATGCTCATCTAATTTTAGGGATCATGTTGGCCCGTTTCCCTAAAGGGAATTGGTTAGGTTGGAATTTTACAAAGTTATGGAAGTATTTGGTTAAATCTAGGTATTAGGTTGAGCGTAACTGATATGATCATGGAAAGCAGCAAGGAACCTAAGGAGAACTTGGAACTAAGCAATAAAGAACGCGAGAGAGATTTGGAGATTCCAACCGGTCCAATTAAAAGATCGCGGGCTAAGCAAATCAAAAAAAGCATTTGTGGATTTATTCAAGGCTTTTTGGACATAGAACAACATAATGAATTCATTGGGCTTTATACTTGTCAAGTTCAACCCACTTTGAGCCTTCTACAAGTCCAAGATAAGTCATAAATCAAGTCTTAAAGTCTAGCCCATGAATAGTGACGAATTTGGAAGACTAAAATATATTTTAGAGGTCAAAAGTTCAATATTCCTTCTCATTCAAGTCATAATAAATTGTGACATTTACTTGTCATTTACTTAATAGTCTTTACTCTTCATCTTTAAGACATTCAATAAGTCTAGAGGAATCTAGAGAGTCTTTTATTTTCTTTATAAAATCATATAATTCTCATTTGTGAGGATTCAACTTTTTATCAATAAATTTGAGAGTGATTTTCTTTTGTTCTTTGTGAACTTTTCGATCTTTCTTGGTGTGTCATATCCAAGGGATCAAACTGGTTTATCAAGTGATTTTCATCACACTTATGTGGCCATTCCTAGCCATTGGCGTGAAGGGGCGAGTCGAAACAACAACAATATTTGGTTTAATATACTAAAGGTGGGGGCTACTCGAGTCAACATTATGTGGTTCCACCACCTTGCTTAATTGAAAGCGAGTTGAAACAACAACAATCTTAGGTTTGATATACCTAAGGTTGGGGTTACTAAAGTTCTTCAAAGACCAAGGATTATCCTTACAACTTGGAGTGACGATTCCTTCAGGATTCCGCATCATTTGGTATCAGAACACACTTCCAAGTTAGTTAATCTTTTCATTTTCTATCTATTCATCTTCTATCTTTTCGTCTTCTACCTTTGCAACTTCTATCTTTTCATCTTCTATCTCTTCATCTTCTATCTTTTCATCTTCTATCTTTCCAACTTTTATCTTTTCATATTTTCTTCTTAATTAATTAAAGAAAAAAAAGCAAGAAAAAAAGAATATCTAAAAAAAGAAAAAAAAGGAAAAAAACTCTTCATCTTCTATTACTTATTAAAAAAAATCTTGTTTGTTGTTTGTTTGTGTATCAAAATCTATCTAAATACTTTAGTTGTGTGATACTTGTTAGGTCATTTTGAGGTTTCAAGTATGCCAAATGACAATAACGACAATCTAAAGGATGAGCAAATACAAGGAATTCCAAATATCCAAATTCAAGCTTTGATGGGAGAGATGACCCGTTTGTTGAGAGTTCAGATGGAAGCAGTCAATGAATGTTTGGATCAAGTTCAAAATGAGATAACACTTAGGCAACAATCTCGGCTGCCTAACGTACAAGGATATCCACCACCGGTGGAAGTACAAAGAGGTGGTGTTAACACTCATCTAACTCGAGTTGAAGGAGACCTAGACGAGCTAGAGAAGAAAGAGGTCGGGCTGAAGATAATTTAAGGGAACTTAAGCTGAAAATTCCATCATTTCAAGGAAAGAACGATCCAGATGCCTATCTCGAATGGGAGAAAAAGATTGAACTTGTTTTTGATTGTCAAGATTATTCCAAGCTCAACAAGGTACGAGTCGCAGCCACTGGATTTTATGATTATGCTATTAATTGGTGGGATCAAGTGGTGACAAGCAGGAGAATAAATAGAGAAAGACCCATTGAGACTTGGGAAGACACGAAAACCTTGATGAGACTACGGTTCGTTCCTAGTCACTATCACTGAGAGTTACATCAAAAACTTAGGAGATTGGTGCAAGGCAACAGAAGTGTGGAGGATTATTTTCAAGAGATAGAAATACTTATGATGAGAACCGATATAGATGAAGATCGTGAGGCTACCATAGCGAGGTTTCTTAGTGGTTTGAATTGTGAGATCCAAGACAAAGTAGAGATGAAACACTATGTGGAATTGGAAGATATGTTGCATAAGGCTATCTTGGTGGAGCAGCAGCTCAAGAGGAAGGGTAGCACACGTCAAACTTATGATATAAGTTCTATTACTCAACATCCTAGCTACTCACGCAAAGACAAAATTGTTCCAAAGCCAAAGTTTGAATCCAAACCGAATACTAGCCGACAAGAGGTCAAAGGTAAAGTTGAACCCTCTTATACAAGAAATCGTGATGTGCAATGTTTTAAATGTCATGGCAGGGGACATTATGCAAATGAATGCTCAAACAAGAGGGCCATAATACTTAGAGCTATTGGACAGTACGAAACCGAAGAAGAAGTGATTTCAGATTCTATGTCATCTCAAGATGAGCTGGAGTGACATGCAGCCAAAGATGATCTTTTGGTAGCTAGAAAATCTTTGAGTGTGCAAGGTAAACTAGAGGAGAACGTGCAGCGTGAGAATCTATTCCACACGCGATGTTTTGTTCTTGGTAAGGTGTGTAGTCTTATAATTGATGTAGGGAGCTGTACGAATGTGGCGAGTACTACACTTCTGGAGAAACTGGGATTGACTACTCAAAAATACCACAAGTCGTATAAGCTTCAATGGTTAAGTGAGTTTGGAGAACTCAAAGTGTCAAAGCAAGTTGTGGTTCCATTTAGCATTGGGAAGTATAAGGACGAGGTGATTTGTGATATTGTGCCAATGGAGGTTGGGCAGATTCTTCTTAGGAGACCGTGGCAGTTTGATCGGAAAGTCGTTCATGATGGTTTCACCAACAAGCATTCATTTGGTTATAAGGGGAAAACTGTTACGCTTGTTTCTATGACTCCTCATGAGATCTACCAAGATTATTTGCTTCTAAATCAACGTGAGAAGAGAGCTATGAGTTACTCAAACATAAAACACCAAAAAGAGAGTGAGATTGAGAGAGAAACACAAAAAAATAGTGAGTTTAAAAAGTGAAACACACAAAGAGAGAAAAGAGAGAAAACACCAAAATTTATTTGTGAGGTCAAGTGAGATAAAGAGAGTTTTGGTTTCACATCAACCTATATTTGTACTTATGTACACAGAAGTCTTTATGAGGTCTACCGACCTTGACCCCAGTTTGCCTAGTGGTGTTTCTTCTTTGTTGCATGATTTTGGAGATGTATTTCCGGATGAGAACCCTGGTGATTTACCTCCAATCCGAGGGATTGAGCATCAAATAGACTTTGTACCCGGAGCATCCATTCCAAATTGTCCAGCCTATAGAACCAATCCGGAAGAGACCAAGGAGTTGCAAAGGCAAGTGAGTGAGCTGATGGAGAAAGTTTATATCCGTGAGAGCATGAGTCCATGTGTTGTGTCCGTTTTACTAGTTCCTAAGAAGCCTAAGAAGGATGGAACTTGGCACATGTGTGTTGATTGTAGATCCATCAATAATATTACGGTAAAGTATGGACACACAATTCTTCGCTTAGATGATATGTTAGATGAGCTGCCTGATTCTTGTGTCTTTTCTAGAATTGATCTTAAGAGTGGATATTACCAAATTCGAATGAAAGAGGGTGATGAATGGAAAACAGCTTTTAAAGCAAAACATGGTCTTTATGAGTGGTTAGTCATGCCTTTTGGATTAACTAATGCACCCAGCACGTTCATGAGGTTAATAAACCATGTTTTGAGACATTTTATTGGTTTGTTTGTGGTTGTCTACTTTGTTGATATTCTAGTTTGTAGCAAAAGTTTGAAAGAGCACAATGAGCATTTGAAATCAGTTTTAGGTGTACCAAGAAAGGAAAACCTATATGCTAACTTGAAAAAGTGTACATTTTGTTCGGATAACCTTGTGTTTTTAGGCTTTGTTGTAAGTGCACAGGACATTCAAGTAGACGATGAGAAAGTGAGAACAATCCGAGAATGGCTAAGTCTTAAAACCGTAGGAGAAGTTTGAAGTTTTCATGGCCTTGCTTGATTCTATAAACAGTTTTTTCGTGATTTTAGCACTATTGTTGCCCCACTTACTGAAGTGATCAAGAAAGATGTTGGATTCAAATGGGGAGAAGCTCAAGAGAATGCATTCCAACAACTTAAGGAGAAACCACTTTTATCTTTGCCTAACTTTCTTAAAACATTTGAGATTGAATGTGATGCATCAGGTGTAGGCATTGGAGTTGTGTTTATGCAAGAGAAGAAGCCAATCGCTTACTTTAGTGAGAAATTTAGAGGAGCAACTCTAAACTATCTAACTTATGATAAGGAGTTGTATGATTTGGTTAGAGCTTTGCAAACATGGCAGCACTATCTTTGGCCAAAGGAGTTTGTGATTCATATGGATCATGAGTCTTTGAAACACTTGAAGGATCAACAGACACTAAACAAACGACATGCTCGTTAGATGGAGTTTATAGAAACATTTTCTTATGTCATACGGTATAAGCAAGGAAAGGAAAACACTGTGGCTAATGCGTTATCAAGAAGATATGCAATACTATCTACTCTTGATGCTAAGGTTCTTGGTTTGGAGCACATTAAAGAGTTATAAGAAACTGACCTTGACTTTCAATTAGTGTTTAGGACTTGTGTAAAGCATGCGTATGGAAAATTTTATCTTCATGAGGGTTTTCTATTCCATGAAAATAAATTATGCATTCCTAATTGTTCTTTGAGAGATATTTTGGTTAGGGAATCACATGGAGGAGGCCTTATGGGACATTTTGGCGTCTCCAAGACCATGGCTATTCTAAAAGAACATTTCCATTGGCCGCATATGAAAAGAGATGTGGAACGAATTTGTGCGAGGTGTGTTACTTGTAAGCAAGCTAAGTCTAAAGTCCAACCTCAAGGTATGTATCTCCCATTGTCTATTGCGAGTGAACCATGGACTGATATCTCAATGGATTTTGTCCTTGGGTTTCCTAGAACTAAAAGAGGTATGTATTCTATCTTTGTGGTAGTAGAATGATTTTCTAAGATGGTACATTTTATTCCTTATCACAAATCAGATGATGCTACATTTGTTGCTGATTTGTTCTTTAAGGACATTGTGCGTTTACATGGCATGCCTAGGACGATTGTTTCAGATCAAGACGCTAAGTTTCTTAGTTATTTTTGGAAAACTTTATGGGCTAAGTTAGGGACAAAGTTATTGTTTTCTACTACTTGTCATCCACAAACTGATGGACAAACTGAAGTAGTCAATAGGACTTTATCCACTTTGTTGTGTGCTATAATTAAAAAGAATATTAGAACTTGGGAAGATTGCTTGCCTCATGTTGAGTTTGCTTATAATCATTTCATCCACTCGACTGTTAACTTTTCACCTTTTCAGATTGTGTATGGTTTTAATCCTTTAACTTCATTGGATTTATCACACTTACCTTTCAATGATCTTGTGAACTTAGACGCGAAAAAGAAAGATGAGATGATCAAGAAGTTTCATGAAAAGACGAGGCATAACATTGAGCAAAAGACTAAGCAATATAAAAAGCAAGCTAACAAAAGAAGGCGTGAGAAGAGCTTTACACCCGGAGACTTAGTTTGGGTTCACATGAGGAAGGAACGATTTCCAGCTCAAAGGAAGCCTAAGCTAATGCCAAGGGCGATTGGGCCATTTCGAGTCTTGGAAAAGATCAATGAAAACGCCTACAAGATAGACTTGCCAAGTGAGTACAAAATCAGGTCTAGCTTTAACATTTCTGACTTGATTCCTTTTGATGCAGATGAACCTGATTTGAGGTCAAATCCTTTTCAAGAGGAAAGGGATGATATGATCATGGAAAGCATCAAAGAAATTAAGGAGAACTTGGAGCTAAGCAATGAAGATCACGAGAGAGCTTTGGAAATTTCAGTCGGTCCAATTACAAGATCACGAGCCAAGCAAATCAAGAAAAGCATTTGTGGATTTATTCAAGGTCTTTTGGACATAGAAAAACATAATGAATCCATTGGACTTTATATTTGTCAAGTTCAACCCACTTTGAGCCTTCTACAAGTGCAACAGAAGTCCTATTGAAGCTCATGTATGGGCTATATCCAATACATGTATGTATTAAATTAGAAGAAATGTATGTATTAATATATATATATATATTGTATATAGTATAATAAATATCCAATAAAAGGACTATATCCAATATATGTATGGGCTATATCCAATACATGTATGTATTAAATTAGATTAATATGAATTAAATTAGAAGAAATGTATGTATATATATATTGTATATAGTATAATAAATATCCAATAAAAGGATAGTTTAATCGTTTAATCTTAAAAATACATTGATCAAATTTTTAGAAATGTTAGCTACAGTTTCAAATTTCATGTAAATTTAATGGCAGTTATCAAATTCCCTTTATTTTGTTGGTTTTTTTAGAACACATTTGAAATTAAGGTTAGGGTGTCTTTTTAGAGATGAGTACCATTGAAAATGCTATAAACCCAAAAAACTTCTAACCAATGCACTTAACCTCATGTGCCTGGAAACTTCTCCGAAAATAGGCCGAGGCCCAAGAAGAGGCAAAGACTCTTTCTCTTTCTTGGACAGAAGTCTTAGCTGTCATTCAAATGTTTTCCCGCTCACGACAAAATTTGAAACAAGAGATCTACATTCACAAACTTTTTTATTTTATATTTTTTGGTCAAAAGAAAAACTCTCTTATTCACAAGAGCGTGGATTCGAAGAATCATCAACATCTGAGTTTCTCTCCATAAGAAATTCAACATTTCTCTGCGAAAATGGGCGAAGAATCAGAAATTGCTTTGGCTTCTGCAGAGAGACAATTGATACAGAAAGTCGCCAAGATCCTGAACGAGACTCGCACATCATACGCTACACATAACCGGAAGCTGAAGGAGCTTGCGTCAATCCGGTCGAAATTATCTTCGTCTGAGTCCTATGATGAATCGTCTTCTGTCTGTCGATTCTCTTTGGTGTTCTTCAAAACCCTAACCCCTCTTTTCATTGCGTCTCAACGGAGAACCGCAGCAGCAGAGCGTGTAGTGCGTTTCGTGGCGGAATTTGCTTGTTTGCGTGGTAACTCAGATGATGATTCCCTTTGCGACGAGTTTCTCGATGCATTTCTAAACTTTTTACTGGCTGGTTCTGTGGCTACGAATCGAAATGCTAGGTTCAGGGCGTGCCAGATTATTTCTGAGGTATACTGGAATTAGGGTTCTTTTCTTCTACAAATGCTTACATTCAGTTTACTGTCTTTGATGTCAAATATACGATTTTCAGAGTTCCACCATCATTTTCTTCGTCTTTGGAGTTTAATTGACTGTTTAAGCGTAGGAATATTCGGCATTACCCATTGCCTCGATAAATTTAGAAATGGGAATAGAATTTGATAGCTTTGTATTGGTTTATTGCGTGGATTTGGATTTGAGGCCTTGCTTATGCGATGAAACCGTCAAATGTCTATAAATTGTATAGTAATGTTTTGAAGGCCTTTAGCCTTCTTGGCCATTTCCCTTATTGTTTAGCTTGTGTTCTTAACAGATCATATTGAGGCTGCCAGATGAGGTGGAAGTGGCGGATGAATTGTGGGATGATGTAATAGATGGTATGATGTTGCGTGTTCGGGACAAAGTTCCTGTTGTCCGTACCTTTGCTGTCAGATCCCTGTCACGCTTTGCGAATGATCCTGAGAATAGTGACATTCTTGATTTGCTCCTTGAGGTGCTTCCTCTGGAACAGAATCCGGTAGAGTTTCTAACTTGTACCATTTTTGTTTGCTATCAAATTCTGGATAATAGCTACAATCAGATTCACATTCGCAACTTAGTAGTTATGCCTGTATAATTCCAGGAGGTACGCAAAACAATTGTCCTGTCTCTGCCTCCTTCAAATGCAACCACCCAAGCAATTATTGATTGCACGCTTGATGTTAATGAATCAGTACGCAAAGCAGCTTACTCTGTTCTGGCAAACAAAGTTCCTCTTCAAAGTCTGAGGTGAATTTGGGATTAGAGCTTCAGTCTCGTTATATCTTTCTTCGTCATTTTGCATAGTTAGAGGCAGCCTACAACTTTCATCTCTTTAGTTTTGCCTGGTTCAAATTCTGTATTTCACCTTTAAATAGGAGTTGTCTGCTATTTTATTTCACGAACAACTGTTCCACACTTAGCCTTATTGAAAAAAGTTGGATTTCCCCTTCCCTAGTTTCCTTTGCTTTCTCCTGACTGACTTCCTTTCATTTTTCTAATATAGCATCAAGCTTAGAACCACAATTCTTCAGAGAGGGCTTGCTGATCGTGCTGTAAATGTTTCAATGGAATGTTTAAAGCTAATGAAAGATCAATGGCTATTGAACTGTTGTGGAGGAGATCCTATTGAATTCCTTAAATACCTTGATGTTGAAACTTATGAATCTGTAGCAGAATCGGCATTGGAAGTTCTGTTAAGTGAGGGATTAATTATGCCCACCAATGTTCAAAGCATTCAGCAGTACATATTGTCAGCAGATGGTGAAGCTAGAGGTCTGTTAAAGTCTGGACTTTATATATGCATAAGTTTTCAGTTTCTGCATGTGCTTATATTTTCTTATACCTGTGTTAGATGAGAGCACATGTTCTGCAACCAGCATCCAACTTATGGAGCCAGAGATTGCTCTTTACTGGAAGATTATATGCAGGAAATTACACAAAACTGCTCAAGTAAGTTTGCAACTTACCAACTATTTATTACATAAGTTTGGCGCTTTTATGCTTTAAACAAGGTTATAGGGAAGCCATAAATTCTGAAACTTATCCATTTAGCTTAGCTGGATAATAATTTGTTAAAAGTGAGCTTACTTATCGGTGCTCTTGATAGTCCCTAACTCAGTGTTTGATTGACTAACCGAGAGTGCTAATATTTACTAATATTATTGTGGTCGCTGATAATCTAAAAAAGAAAGCTTTCTCTGATGATTTGTCTAAATCTGGGTGGTCAGATCTTACATACATCAAGGTGCTCGTGAAACCCCCCCTGTCCCTATATATGGAATTTCTATCTATAAGCATCTTCTGTGATTATAAGTTACACCTTTACTGCAATCCTTTTCATTTTATCACCTCTCATCTCAGTCCAAACAAAACATAACAAAAGAAATGCATCTGATTTTCATGAGACACCACATCGATGCTATTGTCAGTTTGCTTCACCTTTATTGTATTGAATAGCCTTTTGTTAACAAGCACAAATATATCCTTTATGTTGTCCCTGTATTAAGTTAAATCCTCTTAGAATATATTGTCGACTACATAGGCTAGCATTTGAAATAGGATTGTTAGATCTTGTAATAGTTTTGATGTACTTAGTGCTGGTTTTATATATGGGACATGCTAAGAATGGTGAGACTGTTACAGGCAAAGGGTTCTGATGCTGCTACTGCGATGGGAGCTGAGGCAGCAGTTTATGCTGCTGAAGCTTCAGATGCTAATGACTTACTTGAAAGAATTCTACCTGCAACAGTTTCTGATTATGTTGATCTAGTTAAAGCTCACATCGAAGCTGGTGAGTTCAAATATGTTTTTTGGTAACAAAACATAGTTGTTTTGTTGGGAGATACCCATTGCTTACGTATATTTTTCAGGAGCGAATCATCACTTTGCATCTAGGCAGCTATTATTGATGGGCACAATGCTTGATTTCTCTGATGCTATGCTCCACAAGACTGCAAGTTCATTTGTTCAGGAGCTGCTCCACAGACCTTTTGAGCAAGAATTAGATGAAGAAGGAAACAGTATTGTAATTGGAGATGGTATAAATCTTGGTGGTGATAAGGAATGGGCTGATGCAGTGTCGAAATTAGCTAAGAAAGTCCATGCTTCCCCTGGAGAATATGAAGAAATTATACTTGCTGTTGTCGAGGAACTAGCGAGACCTTGTAGGGAAAGGACTGCGGATTTCCTGCAGTGGATGCACATGCTTTCTTTAACAAGTCTTCTCTTGGAAAATGGATCATCTTTACACTCACTGCAAGGGAAGGCTATTGAACCAGAAGAAATATTGCTTGCTTTATTACTTCCAGGGGTATATTATCTACTCTCCTATGTTTATTTCTCATTGTCATATTTCACTGTTTTATCCTTTATGCTCCACTTCGTTTATTTTCCCTTGAATTTTGACTCTAAAAATTATTTGGATAAGATAGACTTGTCAAGACTTCTAGTTTTCCTAGTCTCCAGCAGAACATTTGTTATAGTTTTCCATTTAAGATTCTAGCATTACCTGTGATCTCTACTTTTCCTTTTCTTTAAGACTGTCAGAATGTGTGAACAGTTTTAAGGCGAGGTAGTTTTGTAGCTAAAAAACAGCTCATCATGAGTTGAATTCCTTCTCCATTGAACGTGGGCATGTATTTGTTGTTGTTTTTTCCAACTTGCTGGCAATCAACACAAACAAACATTCTTTCTGATATAATTAATGTCATGCAGGCAAAACACACTCACTTAGATGTGCAGAGGATTGCTATAAAGTGCCTTGGTCTTTTTGGTTTGTTAGAGAAGAAGCCTAGCGATGTGCTAGTAAGGAACCTACGTGCAGCTTTTTGTAGAAGCACCCCTCCAGTCAGTATTATGGCTTGCAAGGCACTAATGGATCTTGGGATGTGGCATAGCCCAACAGAAGTTGACAAGGCAATGGGACAAGATCTCTTGTCACAATTTGAGGATGAGAGCATTGATTTTACACCCATCGACTTATCCAGTGTTGAGGAAGATTCAAACTTCAAAATACTCGATCTCTTGTATGCTGGACTTGAAAGTGATGACTGGAGAGCGTGCACAGAGAGCATTGAAAATGAGTCGGTTAAAGCTACTGTTGGGGAGGGGTTTGCAAAACTTCTTCTTCTAGGAGAGAAGTACCCAAACTTACCTGCATCTTTCTACCCTTTTGTTTTGGGCAAGTTGGTTGCATTATACTTTAGTGAGGAGTCAAAAGATCAATTACGGTATAGAGATGCTGTTTCGTTCGATTGGTAACTTCTGTCGTCAAAATTAACTCTATTGATATATTCTTCTTAATCATTGTCCAGGTTCAAACAGTGTTTATCAGTCTTCTTTGAGCATTATGCTTCCCTCTCGGAAAAACATAAGGTAATGGAAACCATGATGTCCTTAAGAGCAAGAAACTTCATGGTGTCACTGTTTATTTTGTTATTAGTTTTGTAAAGAATTATCTTCCATCTAAATGTATTTTAACGTGATGTAGGGATACGTGTCAAAGGCTTTTGTTCCTCTCATACGCTCAATGTGGCCTGGGATTGATGGGAACTCCAAAACTTCTTCATATGCTATATCAAATCAACGCAAGCGTGCAGTCCAAGCATCCAAATTTATCATACAGATGATGCAAACCCCGCTATACAATAAAGAGACCAGAGGTGAACCTGAAAGCCAATTCAATAAACCACCAGACTCACCAGAAGATTCTATTCGCCCCCCACTAAACTGTACAGAAGAAGGGTTAGCCATACGCATAGCCGTCGAGGTAAGTCCCATTACTCTTTATCATATTGCTCTTGAAATGAAGGAAAGTTTAGGGGAGAGTGAAATAAGCGTACATCGGATCAAAATTCTCTTGTCCATTGATGCCATAACAAAATAATAGTATAAACCTTCATACTTTTATTTGCCTTTCTAGTTGGCTAAGAGCATAACCTTCTGAGGATTAGGACCTACCGACAGTAAAGCTTGTTAACCAGTTTTGTTAACCTTTTTGCAATTAATGTTTCCTATAGATGGTAAGCTTCAAGGGAAAGAAGACTGCTGCGGAAAAGGCATATGTTACAGCACTGTGCAAAACACTTGTGCTGCTCAATCTGAAATCATCAGAACAAACTGTGGTGAAGTTGATGACAGTTCTTTTAAGTCGAGTTGCGGATTCTGTATGCTTAGAGAAGGAGCTTCTTAGAGAATTGAAACCGATTCTTGAACATATAAAATCTTTGGATGCTTGTCCAAGCGAAGAGCTTACACAAGAACAAGCAAATTCCATCTTTGGTACATTTATCTCTTGTCTTGTGCATTACAGTTTGGTTTTATTTACACAAAACTATGTTTTTTGAGTGTCTATTTCGTCTAAGCTTTGGAGAATTTGATTGTTTGTTTCTCTCTAATGGTTAATTACAGAAACGCTAGGAGTAAGCTACAACCTAGAGAACACTGCAACAACGACAGTGCCACAGACACCTGGTCCATGTTCAACAAGACCAGCTCGATCAAGGAGAAGAGCAAGGATTGAAGAAACATCCTCTGATGAAGAGGAAGAAGTAGCATCTCCTCCACCTTCTTTAATGACCCGGTCATACCGAGCAAGTAAAGCTGCTGCTTTAGCCAAATTGACGGCAAGCAGAATGAAAATGAGCAATGTTGATGAAGATGATGAGGAAGAAGAAGGTTCATCTGATGTTACAGTAGAGGATTCAGATGAATCTGATGAATAATCATAGTGACTTGAGTTACGGAGTTGCATGCTTGGAATGATGCATTGGTTGTGAAAAGATTGTAGACAGTAATCAGTTCTTGTAAGTTGTAAACAATTCGTTGCTTTGCTATGTTTAGCTTTTGAGGGAAGTTCTAATCTCTGAAACGTCTATTTCACACTGGCTTGAAGTGAACACAGTGACAAACGAATAATTCTTAGACCAAAAATAAAGGTGAAAAATGTATAAGTTGCTCTCCAAGACCAAACAAGTTTAGAAATAGCCTTATCATAGTGAATAAATCATAATTAAAAAGTGTCTTATGGTTGTAATAGTGAGCTTTTAACGAGTCTCTATAATCATCTCCAATAGCAAAACACGATCTTATTGGAAATCAATGAAGAAGAACTCAGAGCTGGTTTCCATGGATCTCATCATTGAGATACTTTCAAAATTGCATGCGAGATCCATAGCGAGGTTTTGTTGTTTATCAAGGGATTGGGCTTCTGTTCTACGGAGTCCATATTTTACCAAATCTGTTCTTGACAGTGTCTTCTTCTCGTAATCGTAAGTGGCTCTTCTTGTCCACACCTCAACCTTTGAATCCAGACAATAACTCATATTGTGTTTCACTATGGTAGATTGTGGCTATTATCTCCATGCCCTGTCGTTGGTTGTTGTATTCGAAAAACACAGTGTTGAACCGTGATTGTAATGATTCAGTGATGATGATTTTTATTTTTTTTAAATGGCAAAATTAATGTAAGAAAAATAAGATTAAAATGATATATATAGAGGTAATCAGTAATTATTTTGTTAAATTTTATTTAGAAATCATTAGCTCTTAGAAACTGGAACTAATCTTGTTTAACTGAAATATAAAATAACGGTAAACAAATTATTATGAGTGTCAGTCACACACGCACGCACAAACAAATCATTAGCTCGATTTTATCACTGTATACTGAATTGATATTGATTTTGTTTTTTTCTCTCGAACATTGCTCCAAACCGGAACTAAGAGAGGGAAGTATCTTCGGTCTACCCGAAAGCTTAACAATCTTTACCCCGCTATAATACTCTTACTACTTTTTCAGATGTGGCACCATGAGACATTGCTATGTTTGAAGAGTCAATGGTACCATAAAAAAAATATTTGGAATTTTTTTATCTGATTTTTTTACAGGTTTCATAATGGTATTTAATCTGATTGTCTGGTAAAATTTCATAATTTTTGGAGTACTTATTATTTTTTTCTTTAGTCTAAGGAAAACACTACCCATTGGTCAAGGAATCGAGTTTTCCTCGAGCAATCTTGATTTTTTCTCGTTTGTTTCGATTTTTTCCTTGACTAATCTCAATTATTACCCCATTAAAGCTATACGGTCGAAGAAAATCGGGTCACATACAATATGGATTTACCTTTGGTCAAGAGAATACGTTTAGTATGAGGAAAACACTACCCGGCGGTTGAAGAATCGAGTTTTCTTTGACCAACCTAGATTTTTCCCATCCGTTTTAACTTTTTGCCTCGATAGTAATACTGAGCAATGGCTGACATTTTCGGTGAGATCCTATTGGGCCACCGTATACAAACCTATTTCTTTATATAGCAATAGGTTTATATTTGATGTTCCTCATATTTTGTCGGTTTTGAGCTCATTATTACGGTTATATTTGGGAAATTTGTCTATGTTTTATTGAGATTTCAGGTCAAAAACGTTCAGAGTCGGAATCATGTTTGAAGGTAAACTTTGGAGACGTTTGAAGCATTTTCCAGCATTCTCCACGAAAGGAAAGACTGATCTATCTACCAAGGATCGATCGATCAATGATCTGAAAGGATTACGCACGATCCGAAGAACGACTTGGTTTTTGAGAAGATCGATTTCATCATCCAAAAGATATTGATCGATCAAAGCCTTTCGAAGAAACCTAATTTCGAGATTTCCAGCTCTTGTTTTGGGCCCTATAAATATTTTTTTCCTATTTTTATTAGAGGGCGGCTTTTGAGTTGTGAGAGACGAATTTTACAGAGTTTGAAGAGTTTGTAAGCTAGGAAGAAGATCTCTTCATACTGGAGAAGAATTTCTGAATCCTCTTTACTTTTGTTAATGCAATTTCAATTTCAGTTCATCATGACTTGTCCAATTTGTTGTTATATGTTTGAGTAGATCTTAGATCGGATCTAGGGATTCTACGGTTTTAGAATTCACTGTTGGGGAACAAATAGGATTGATGAATAGATGATTCTCCTTCTAATACTCGAGTCTAATGCTTAGATTAGACTGATCACGTAGTCGATGATTTTAGGTTGTTAACTTTCCAGAAGATGGTTAAGAACTAGAACTAGGTTAGAAGAGCAATTCCTTCACTACCAACGAGAGTTGATGCTAGGTTGGATTGTGGGTTATTGAACCTAAACGATTAAGCCTATCTGCAATCTGAAACCAACGAGAATTAGGACCTTTAGGTTATTAATAGAGGGGTAGATTCAACGAGAGTTGGTTTACCTTTATTTATGTTCAAGCCGAGAATAAGATTAGAGTAATTCTTGAATAGTTTCCCTGACAAGAATTCTAACTCCCGAATGAATACCCGACATCCGATTACTTTAGTTATTTGATTACAATCACATTAAAGTTGTTAGAAATCACTTCCTTCATTCGATTGATATAGCATGCGATTCAATAGAAATTGAGAGTGTAACTTGGTTCTTCGTGGATTCGATCCCTAAATAATATTTCGTTTATGTGCACTTGCAGTAGAATATAGGGTTAAAACTTGTAGTATCAAGTTTTTGGCGCCGTTGTCGGGGAACCAATAGTTGCCTTTCGATTTTCAGTTCACAGTTTCAAGTCTATATCGTTACTTACGTTTTTATTTTTGTTTGTTTTTGTTCTTTTCCAAGTGTATGACAAGAAGTCAAGGTTCAGAACACCTACTCAACTTAGATAATCAGGAGCTTGCGAGAGTTGAAAGAGAAAACCGAAGAGCCAGAAATATGAATCCTGCAGGAAATCATGCACAGGATCCGCATGACATGGCCACAATGGTACAGCAGTTGCAGAGAGAGTTGGCTGAGATTATGAGAGTACGGGAGCCTGCTCAACGCAGAGCAATAGGCGACATGGACACTCCGCACACTCACTATCAAAATCGCTCAGCTATTCGACCTCCTGCTATTAAGAGGAATGATTATGAGATCAAACCTCAGCTCATTGTGTTAGTCAAACAATATGTCTTCAATGGACTTCCAGGGGAGAATCCTATGGATCACATAGAGAACTTCGAGGACATATTTGGGACCACTAGCTCTAATGGTGTACCTGCTGATTATGTGAAGTGTAAGCTCTTCCATCACTCACTCTCAGACAGAGCTTCCAGGTGGTTGCGTTCACTACCTCCAGGATCACTCACCACGTGTGATGAGGCCATCGACCATAGCCTCCTGATCATCGCAGCCATCCAGCGCATTTCAACCATCCAACCGAAGCAAGATCAAGGCCATCCGAGATAAGTTCATCGACTCCATTGGCACGCTACTCAACCTGATCGAGCCCATAGCCGAGACGGACTTAACCCAGCTTAAGTTGCCCCAAGAAGATGAGGTTCTTACAGCCCCGATCACGGGAAGCTCTACACCAACAAGAGACGTAACTCCATCCGCGACCTCACCAAAGACCGCACGCATGTGACCCACAGATTGGCCCAGGTACGTATGTGTTTTACCGTTTCTATGACAGCAGGTACGATCACGGCCCCACCTCCTTAAGCCCGTGATAATTTCTAGGTTCGTTCGGTCCAAGAAGCTTGTATAGTTGTCGACATTGTGTCAACATACTTGCCATCTTTGGACCATATTTATTGTTTTGATTTTTTTTCCATTTCTTTTGATCCCGTCTTTATGATGCGGGATTCTTGTTTTCTTTTTGTTTGATTTTGTCTTCATATTGCGGATTTTTTTATCGTTGCCCATTGAAGGCCCCCAGCCATCGAACCACAATATAAGGTTTCTTTGTGGCATTTGTTCATTTCACCTTTGAATTAATAAAGATAAACGTTTTCTTGCTAGCACAGCTGCCACTTTTCTCTGAGGATTCGAGACGAGAGACGAGTTCATCATTATGAGGATTCCAAGGCTTGAACGGATTCGAGATTATCAAGGGATACACCACCATCCTTTGTGGTTCTCACTTCACTTCCGCCCAATTCCATATTTTCGAAAGTTCGGATTCACCAAGATCGGACCGGAGAAAATCCCTCCCTACTGAGGCTCCCATCATCTGGTATCAGAGCCGAAAGGTTCCACGGTAACACTCTGTATCGTTCACCTTTCATCTCTTATCTTTGCTTCAGTTCATATTTTTTTCTAATTAGATTTTTAGAAGTTGTAGGAGTCACCAAGCTCTAAAATCCGGTCATTTGTTTATTTTCTTTCATCTATAAAAAACCCATAAAAATAAAAAAATAAAAACGTTATTTGATTATCACTTTGAAGTTATTTTCACATTCTTATTGTTTGTTTTTAATTTGGAGATTTTCAATTTGAATTGTTTCCTTATTTAAATTAGCCGTTTGAATTTAAGTTTTAATTTATTTCGTTATTCCTTACCTTTCCACCTCTTTTGAATTTATTTATTTATTCAGCACTTAGTAACTTTTCTCGTTTTATTTTGAGTTCAGAGGTTCTTACAATGTCGGAAAATACAAGTGGGAACCCAGCCGAGGAGATTCCAGCCATCCAACTTACCAAACTCATGGATGCTCTAATCAACATCCAAACACAAATTGCACGGATGAGTGAGAGAATAGCACGACTGGAACAGCCGCCACCACCACCACTACCACCTGCAGTACCACCAGACCAATTCCACATGAACCGAACAATTGAGCAACCATTGAGACGAACAACGAACCAACGGAACAACTACACGAAAGAGGATGGAAATGAGCAGACTGAATATGACTAGGATGAACAACCCTTACCACGTACTACCAGACCAAGACGTCGAGCAAATCGCCAACAAACCGAACTGTATGCAGGTGGCATGCCGCGGCAGACCGAACGCCATCGAGGCATCCCATATGACCGAGACCCGTACGATCGAGACTTTGGCGACACACATAGGCGTGATAACGAAGGGCCTGCTCGGCATTCTAATCCCAAGATCACCGCCCCGATCTTTGCCGGACGCATCAATCCAGAAACATACTTGTACTGGGAGAGACGGTTAGATAATATCTTCGATTGTTACGACTATCCTAACTGCAAGAAAATTTCTTTTGCAGCGGCACAGCTAACCGAAGGAGCTCTTACTTGGTGGGATCAAGAGGTAGCAGACCGTAGACGCTACCGGACCGGATCGATCGATAGTTTGAACGAGATGAAACGTCTCATGAGGCGACGGTACGTTCCATCCTACTATCACCGGGAACTCCAGAAGCAATTCCAGCAGCTAAACCAAGGAACCAAGAGCGTAGAAGATTACTTTGACGAGTTCGTGCTCCTGAAGAACTAGTTTGAAGTAGAAGACTCGGAAAAAACCTTAATGGTTCAATTCATCAAGGACTCCACGAGCGGATTGCCGCCAAGGTGGAAAGGCACCCGTACCACAACTTGCATGAAGTATTGCATCTCGCCATCCAAGCCGAGCAGCACATCAAACGGAAGACATCTGTTCAAACTAAGCCAACTTGGACCGCACCAAATGCCCCAGTACCCGCACCCAAGAAAATCGAGATGGAATCCTGATTCAAGAAACCGGCCATCAAACCAACCAAGCCAATGGTGTTGCCAGCCACTTCTAACCCGTCACGAACACGTGACATTACTTGTTTTAGGTGCCAAGGCCGTGGGCATATGGCTAGAAATTGCCCCAACAAACGTGTCATGATTATCACAGCTGAAGGTGGTTATGAGTCATAAGACGAGCATGAGGAGGAACCGGCTGACTCAACTACTCAAATTGAATATTCTGACATGAGAGAGTCCCTCATAATACGCTGAGTCCTTAGCACCAATGTGGACAACAAGGAGTTGATGCAACGGGAAAACATCTTCGACACACGTTGTACTATCAACACCAAGGTATGTAACTTGATCATTGATGGTGGTTCTTGTACTAACGTGGCAAGTGGGTACATGGTCGACAAGCTGAGCATCAAGCACCCACAACCGTACAAGCTGCGATGGTTGAATGACAAGTCAGAAGTAAGTGTGGACAAGCAAGTCACCATCCCATTTAGTGTTGGCCGATATCACGATCAAGTGGTCTGCGACGTGGTCCCAATGCAAACAAGCCACCACCTTTTGGGACGTCCATGGCAATTCGACCGTGAAGTGCAACATGATGGACGGACCAACTTATACACTCTCATGCACGAGAAGAAAAAGTATAAGCTGGCCCCGCTCACACCGACCCAAGTTCGTGAACTTCAAGCGAAACAATCCAAGGAAACCACGGTAAAACGTTCTAATTTCTATGTTTCATCCCGCACGGTCTCTAAGACCATTAACGACCTTGGACAGGTGCTGATCATGGTCTTTAAGGATTGTTTAGTTGCAGGAACAAACGAGGTAGAGTTACGGTCGAAGTCTCTCAACTTTTGAACTAGCTTGAAGATGTTTTTCTAGAAGACATCCCACCGGGACTACCTCCCATCTGAGGGATAGAGCATCAAATCGATTTGGTCCCTGGAGCACCCTTACCCAACCGTCCCGCTTACTGTATTAACCCGGAAGAGTCCGAGAGCTAGAGAAACAAGTCTGACACTTGATGGACAAGGGTTACATCTGAGAATCCTTAAGTCATTGCGCTGTACCGGTGCTATTGGTGCCCAATAAAGAACGGACCATGGATAATTTGTGTGGACTGCCGATCTATCAACAATATCACTGTTAAATACCGACATCCGATTCCACGTTTGGATGATATGCTAGATGAGCTTAGTGGCGCCTCCATCTTTTCTAAGATAGATCTTAAAAGTCATCAAGTGAGGATGAAAGAAGGCGATGAATGGCAAACCGCCTTCAAGACCAAGCAAAGCCTTTACGAATGGCTTGTCATGCCATTTGGTCTTACCAATGCGCCTAGTGCCTTCATGCAGCTCATGAACCGGGTTTTGCGTTCCTTTATCTCTAAGTTTGTTGTTGTATACTTCAATGACATTCTTATTTATAGCAAAACTCTATCCGATCATGTGATGCATCTTGAGATGGTATTGGAAACTCTCCGCAAGGAAGGCTTGTTTGTCAATCTAAAGAAGTGTACATTTTGCACTAATGAAGTAGTGTTTTTATGCTTTGTTGTGAGCTCAACAGGTTTACGAGTTGATCAAGACAAGATCAAGGCCATTCAAGAGTGGCCAACCCCTAGTACCATCGAACACGTCCGTAGCTTTCACAGATTGACAAGTTTTTATAGGAGATTTGTCTGCAACTTTAGCACCGTGGCTGCACCCCTCACAACAGTCATCAAGAAGGATGTAGCCTTCCATTGGGGATCTACACAAGAAACCGTCTTTCAGAATCTCAAGAACCGCTTAACACAAGCTCTGGTATTGACTTTACCTAACTTTGATTTAACTTTTGAAGTTGAGTGTGATGCATCAGGAGTAGGTATTGGCGTTGTGCTAACCCAAGGGAAGAGGCATGTGGCATTCTTTAGCGAGAAACTGAATGGAGCCACACTCAATTACCCAACCTACGACAAGGAGCTTTACGCATTGGTTCACTCATTGGAGACTTGGCAGCACTACCTTTTGGCCAAGGAATTTGTGATCCACACGGATCATGAGACACTGAAACATCTAAAGGGCCAAATCAATCTCAAGAAGAGACATGTTCGCTGGCTCGAGTTTATAGATACCTTTCCATACATCATCAAGTACAAGAAGGGCAAGGAGAACATAGTAGCGGATGCACTCTCAAGGAGACACGCCCTCATCTCGACAATGGAAGCTAAGGTACAAGGATTTATGTCAATTAAGTCTCAATATGCTGAAGATGCATATTTCAAGGATATCCACGAAGCTTGCGGCCAAGGAGTCTATGGAGACTTTTATATTCACGACAAGTTCATTTTCAAAAAGCGTCGGTTGTGCATTGCATAGCATGTCTCACGACTAAATCCAGGTCACATCCTCATGGATTATACATGCCACTACCTATCTCTAACGCCCCTTGGGTAGATTTGTCTATGGATTTTATTGTAGGCTTACCCAAGTATCAAAAGAAGGATACAATCTTGGTTGTGGTGGATAAATTTTACAAGATAGCACATTTCACGCCATGTGAAAATGGCCATGACGCGACTCAAATCGCGACCCTCTTCATGCGAGACATTGTACGTCTACATGGCCTGCCCCGTACCATTGTATCCGACCGCGACCCAAAGTTCCTCGATCATTTTTGGCGCACATTATGGAGAAAACTCGGAACCAACTTGTTATAATCCACATCATGTCATCCCCAGACGGACGGACAAACCGAAGTTGTTAACCGGACCGTATCAGTCCTGATTAGAGCAGCTGTTGGCACCAACATGAGGAGCTGGCCCGAAGCATTGCCATATATAGAATTTTCTTATAATCATGATGTTCATTCCACAACTAACCATTCACCTTTTGAATTTGTGTATGGTTTTCAGCCTTTGTCTCCTTTAGATCTCAAGCCGCTGGCCCCACCAGAGATAATCAACCAAGACGGCGATGCCAAAGCTGAGTATGTCTGCAAGCTGCATGAGGACGTCAAGGCCACCATCAAGAAGCAAACGGCCAAGTACAAAGCACACTCGGACAAAGGACGTAGAGAAGTCATCTTTCAACCCGGAGATTGGGTTTGGATGCACCTAAGGACTGGAAGGTTTCCAAAGGAACAGAAATTGAACAAGAAGCTGGCACCACGAGAAAATGGACCGTTCAAAGTACTTGAACGCATCAACAACAATGCATACCGCCTTGACCTACCTGACCATATAAAGGTACATCCTGTGTTCAATGTTTCAGACCTTACGCTTTATGATGCAGGAGAAACCGATCCGATACTGGATCGTTCTCAAGGGGGAAGGAATGATGAGGCCATCGACCATATCCTCCTGATCATCGCAGCCATCCAGCGCATTCCAACCATCCGGCACGGACCAGACACCCGAAGCAAGATCATGGCCATCCGAGACAAGTTCATCAACTCCATCGGCACGCTACTCAACCTGATCGAGCTCATAGCCGAGACGGACTTAACCCAACTTAAGCCGCCCCAAGAAGACAAGATTATTACAGTCCCGAGCACGGGAAGCTCTACACCAACAAGAGATGTAACTCCATCCGCGACCTACACCGAAGACCGCACGCATGTGACCCGTGGATTGGCCCAGGTACGTATGTGTTTTACCGTTTCTATGACAGCAGGTACAATCACGGCCCTACCTCCTTAAGCCTGTGACAGTGTCTAGGTTCGTTCAGTTCAAGAAGCTTGTATAGTTGTCGACATTGTGTCAACATACTTGCCATCTTTGGACCATATTTATTGTTTTGATTTTATTTCCCTTTCTTTTGATCTCGTCTTTATGTTGCGGGATTTTTGTTTCCTTTTTGTTTGATTTTGTCTTTGTGTTGCGGATTTTGTTACCGTTGGCCATTGAAGGCCCCCAGCCATCGAACCACTATATAAGGTTCCTTTGTTGCATTTTTTTCATTTCACCTTTGAATTAATAAAGATAAACGTTTTCTTGCTAGCACAGCCGCCACTTTTCTCTGAGGATTCGAGACGAGAGACGAGTTCATCCTTGTGAGGATATCAAGGCTTGAACGGATTCGAGATTATCAAGGGATTGACCACCATCCTTTGTGGTTCTCACTTCACTTCCGTCCAATTCCATATTTTCGAAAGTTCGGATTCACCAATATCGGACTGGAGAAAAACCCTCCCTACCAAGTCTCCTATCAACATGGGCTCAGGTTCGAGCAGCATTTCTCGACCAATTCTACATGAAATCCAAGACTGCAGCTCTCAGGAGCAAGATTTCATCGTCTCAGCAACGATATGGGTAATCTTTAAATGAAGCGTGGGAACGTTTCAAGGAGTACCAGCGAGATTGTCTGCACCATGGATACTTGGATGAACAGTTTCTCAACACTTTCTACAGTGTAATCGAGTGGGAGTATAAAAACTCTCTGAATGCTGCCAGCAATGGGGATTTCATGACCAACACTAGGGACGAAGCCTTCACTCTGATTGACAACCTAGCTGCAAGTTCGGGTAGTCATTTTTCAGAATATGATCGGACTAAGAAGGTAAAAAATGTGGAAATTCAGAGGATCGATGATATTGCTGAGAAGTTGGATATCCTGATCCGGGCAAATCAGGGTAATCAGAGGAGTGTGAATCAGGTTGAAGACAGTAGAGAAGTTGCTCAGGTTCAAGATGCTTTGGCTGTTCTGAAGATCAAAGGGAGGTCGACTATGTTAACTGGCAGAACAAGGAACATAACCCGAACTACCTTTTCTACAGGAGCACTAACATGGAGAACCCTCAGGATGTTACTTTTCCAGTACCCACACTACCCCCAAGGGTCACCTTTTCAGGGAAAGCCATTTGTCCAGAGCTCAGGGCAGAGATGGAACAATCAGAAACCGTTTGCTCAAAACGCATGAGGGAGTAATTGGCAAAGACCGTACAAGCCTTATGTACCACCGCCAATGCAGCAATAACCTCCAGCAGCACCCTCAGGAACGTCGAACGAAGAAATTAAGACCTTGATTTAGCAGCTCGCTGTTGAGCAGCAAAAGACTACCATGGAGCTTAATGCTAAGATGGATAACATCTATAATGACCTGAATGAGAAGTTTGATTCAGTTTCTATGCACATCAAGAAGCTGGACACACAAGTTTCCCAGACTTCTGAAGCTATTAGACGCCCCCAAGGAGCCTTACCTGGGAAGGTTGAGAAGAATCCCAGAGAATCTTGCAATGTGGTAATGTCTGAAGCAGGGAGTTTGGTTGAGAGCAAGCTCCATACCCTAAGGAGCTTGAGAAGGTAGAGGACCAAGGAGAATTCAATGTTATCTCCTTGGAGACTATGGATACACTTAGGATCGAGGTAATGCAGGAACATCACACCTCTGTTTTGTTTGGAGATGCATCTTCCAAGATCCCTAAAGGAAAACTAGTTGACTTCAGTCTCTTGGTCGGGAATTGCAAGATCCCTACAGATTTTACGGTTGTTGAGATGGCAAGAGAAGGAGTCGTTCCGATCTTGTTGGGAAGACCATTCCTAAACACAGCTGGGGCCAAGTTAGACTTTCTGAGTCAGAGAGTCGTGTTGCAGAACGTTGACAAGGACGTTTCGTATCCCATTCGAGATTCTTCGAGTCACTTCTGTGGGATGATTCAAGATGATGAAGAAGACAGTGACTGTGACGAGCAGCATGAGTTGTTCCGCGAACATGAGATGAATTCAGCTGAATATCAAGACACTTGTATCCTTTATCGTCTTGACAAATTCTGCAACTACGATGTTAATGGTCTTGTTATAAAAAATTTTGCAGGGAGCCCTAGCATTGACACTGGTGGAGTTTACACAGTCAAGGAAATAAGCCGCGATGGAACTGTTGCATTGCTAAATGCATCAGGAAGGACGATACATACAAAAGATGAACAGTTGAAAAAGTTCATCATTGAGGAGATCAGTGTCCAAGGAGTGAGCAAACCTCGCTCGAGCTGCTTTACCATCTGAATGACGTCCGAGTCAAGCTAATGACTGTAAAAGAACACTGAGTGGGAGGCAACGCACTATTACGTCATTTGTTTTTCGCTTTTCCTTTTTCTTTGATTTTGTTTTTGTTTTTGGTGTTTATGTTCAAAAGTAGGAAGCTCTCGAAGGCACAGATCGATCGATCTATGTGTCTGCATTTTACCACATTTTAGGGGCTTTATTTAGCATGTTTTGTATTCATACTTGCATTATTATCATTGTCTTAGGTTCTTTTAGGCATAATTTGCATATTTAGTGTTGGGCATTGCATACAATGAATAAAGGGTATTTTTAGGCGATTTTTAGAGCTTTTCGTGAAGTATTTCGGACTACAAGAAAATCTATGAGAAATCGGCTCGCCTAAAGTTGAAGTTCAGGATGTGATCGACTGGTTCTTCACACCGGAATGTTGACTTTTTCGCCATAGTTGACCTTTTGGGCTTCTTTGTGAAAAATGCCCATTAATACCCCTTTATGTAAATAGGCAAGCCCAATAATGTTTTAGCCTTCTTTTCATTTTTTCTTTTCAAAGAATTTTCCATTTCACTTTCTAGGGAATTTTCCTTTCTTCTCTTTAAACAGTTTTCCTTTTTACTTTTTATGTTATTTTCCTTTTTTCTTTAAAGACTTAAGATCTTTGTTGATCTAGAAATTGTACTAGAATTTCCACTCTTAATATATCATATTTTCCAGCAATTTTCGATCCTCTAAAAAGCAATATCGAATTCTTATCTTGAAGTTTATGCAATTGATTTTCAATTATGATTTTATGCTTTACTTCATGAGTTCTGTGTAAGTTAAATTAGGGTTCTTGAGGAGAGGGTGAGATTAGGGGAAAACTTAGGGATTTTCATATTTGTTTATGTTTGAATGTTTGATTAAGGTCTTAGATCTCTTTAATTTAAGTGTCATTGATGCTTATTGTCTAGCTCAAGAGATTGATTGTTTAGGGTGTTATTAGGCTTTGTAAGGTCCATACTTAATGCCTCTTGAACTTCTAATCATTGGCGAGAGTCAAGTCGGGTTGTTGTTCAGGAAAGGTGCTATTGCAGGAGAATGAATGTGATTACTTTGTGATTCCTTGCTTAGAGGTCATCTAAATAGGTTGATAAACAAATCTAGAACCCCTAGAAATACCCTAATCATTGATCCTTAACCTCAAGAACCCCTTTTTTCCATTGAATTTTCGTGAACTTTAATATTCTGTTTTTAGATTAAAACTCTGTTTTACAATTTCTCTGTTTTGCACTTTACTCTGTTTTATTACTGCTCTATTTTTACTCTGTTTTTACGTTCTGTTTTGCACTTTGTTTTAAGCATTTCATTTGCACCAAAATTAGATCATTGCTCACTAAAATCAAATTTGGCTTAGATTAGGACAAGTAGATTGTGTCCCGATTGCTAGTTACTCACCCAGTGGATTGACACCATACTGTATTACAATTGATTACATAACAGTAGGTTATTTGAAAACACGCGAAAACCTTGTTATCAATCTACCAATGATCGATTGATCCAAGGCATATAGTAGGTTGCGCACGATCAAAAGCATGACCGAACACAAAGCATCGACCAATCAGGACTTCCGCACGATCCATTGCCCGACTGGAAAAGCATGGATCAATCGAGCAAAGAGAAGCACACGATCTGTTGCCCGACTGTATGAGCATAGCCCGACCGAATGAGCAAAGACCGACTAATCGAGCACGAACAACTCACGATCCATGGCATGACATGAAATGGATGGATCGATCGAGCAGTATCACCGCACGATCCAGAGCACTATATGAAGAAGGACAGATCGATCGAGTAATCTAGGAAGAATTTGTGCACGATCCACTGCCCGACTGGGTAGGTAACGATCGATTGTTCTATGCTCGCAAGAGCATAGATCGATCGATCAATTCTGGGATTGATCGATCCCAGATCCAGGTTCGTCTTCTTAAACGCGCAGAACAGTTACTTTTCGCGAAAACCTTATTGCAAAAATTTTAGAAACTCGATTTCTCTCTCGTTTTTCATCTGTTTTCGATGATTCAAAAGCCTAATCCACTTAAAACCTTGTCCTCTATCTGATTTTGTTGTTTATAACTCCGATTAACAAAGATATGTCCTCTAAATTCAAATTTTTGGTCCAATTTGGAGGTAGAATTGGGTAAAAGGAAAACTTATTTTCTTGTTGATTTTCATCGATTTAACAGATGCATGTGCCTCATTCTTACATAGATTCGACCCTCTCTTGCTGTTTTGATTTTTGAAATTCAATTAGAGATTGCTTGTTAGGTTGAAGGAGAATTTTTAGGGGAATTTCAAAATGTTTAGGCTCTATTTTGATTTGTTGTGGTTCAATTGATGCATTGCTCGATGTTGATATTGTTTAATTAGAGAAGCAATCAAACCACTATCATTTGTACACCTAGAATCTCAAATTCTTGTGAATTTTCTCGATCACAACCTCCAATCCTAGGAAACCTACAAAGAAGGTCAGGGGATCTTCAAATCTACAGCGCGGTCAGCCGTCGCGATAATACGACAATATACCTGGACGAGGTCAACTTGGTGACTGCTTGCCGTGGCCAAGGCCAGAACAGATCTACTTTGTAGATAGTGTGGCTAACAGGGATGCCCCCGCCCTTGTCAGAAATTCAGCAGCATACAAGGACAGGACTGAGGGAGATGGGCGGAAGAGCTTTCACGAAAGCTTCTATGATTAACTCCTAACAAACATGTTGATCCCAACCAAGTTCCTTTGCTACGAGATGCTAGACAGGAGGGGCGTTCTGGAGGATTTTGTTCAGATGTTGGAAAATCTTGGTATGACTAAGTTCAGCTTCTAAGCCTATCCACTGTATCTAGAGGTAATCCGGCAATTCTTGGCGACATGTGATCTGCACGCATGCGCCAATCCCCACAGCCCTATCTATGCATAGTACTTGACGTACTGGTACAGAGGAGCCCTCTACACAATCACGATTCAGGAGCTATGGTAACGGATTTGTACCACGACCCTACTCTCGCTGCAGGACCTCCTTCAAACATCAACTGGGGCTATCTTTTTGCCAACAAGCTGATCAGGCGCAGATATAGGGGTGACCCGAGGAAGGGAGTGGTTGAGCTAATCGGTAGTCTCCTGACACCAATCTTCAGGCACCATGGGTTAGACCTCGAGCAGACAGAGGTTATTCAGAGGATTGATCTGATCGATACAGTTGCCTTGCCAAGATTTTTGGTATCTTCTGGAGAAGAAGTAGTGGACCTTTTTCGATGATACACTCCAGATGATGTACGTCACCCTCCCAGCTCATCACATCACTTCAATAAGCTACAGAGAGAACGTGGAGTTCCGACCTGATTTGTTGCATCCCGAGATCTCTGGTAAGCTTAAGGAGCTCCATCGCGAGATTGATCTAGGAGAGCTAGAGCTACCTCCTCCACTCAGTTCGTACCTCCAGCACCACCCGCTCAACCTTCTGGCTTTCTGCTTCCCGAGTTTCCTGAGGAGGAACTCGGATTGCCTCACTACTCGCCAGACTTCACGGATCGGCAGTTCAGAGAATGGCAGGTTGAGAACGAGAGGAGGAAGTGGTCGATTCAGTGGACAATCTGTAACGCCTTGAGGTTGAACTCAGCCTCTATTTGTATGAGTGCACTTGCAGCCGATTGTGACGAGCATGCTTCTATGCTTACCGCACCTACCCGTCGATCAGATGTTGCTGGACATTGGTCTGCAGATAATGAGGATGACCAGGCGACCGCTATAGCGAGAGCCTTAGTAGCTCCTTCGCTACTTCCCACTTTTGCTTCAGTTTATTTTCATTTTCTTTAAGACTATTTCTTTTTGTTAATTTTATTTCTTATGCGTTTTTATGTCTTCCTTTTGGTTTATTTTTACATCGGGACGGTGTAAAGTAAGTCTTGGGGAGAGCACTTATTGACTAACGCATTTTCCTGTTTTATTTCTTTTCATTCTAGATTTTTCAGAGTATTTCCTTCTTTTATTTCTGTATTTGTGGGCTTTTGAGACTGACATCAGATTATTTGATTTTCTATTTTCTTAGCATTATCCTTAACTTAGTATCACTTGTTTTTCATTTGTCAGGAATCGATTAGACTATTGGAAAACTTAGAGACAAAGCGACACTCAGTTTCAGAGCACACTCATCTCAACTTTCACGGGATTTCATGTTGATTTCACACCTAACCTGACTTCATCCTCTCGTCAAGAGAATTGGTAATACATCAGGTATGTTCTTTCTCTTTACTCAATGAAAGATGGTCCTTGTAAGTTTGGTTCTACATCTCTCTTCACCATGTTTAGGTATTTTGAGCCAAAAAAATTTTTTTGCATTAAGTTAACCTAGGGTAAAAGTTTTCCAATGACGCTGCAAATTTTTTAAGTGAATTAGACGTCTCTGAGGAAACATCCAATGACGTGACTTTTTCACTTTACTGATTAGCTTACTGAAGGAAAACTCCAATGAAGCAACTTATTGGTAAGAATCGATCTTATGAAAAGAGAGAGACGGAATCAAACTGAAGGTAGTCTAGAGAGTAGAAGTAGGAACTCTTAGCATATTGATCGATATTCCCTCGAATGAGACTGCACTTAGATCTATTAGGGAGTCAGTATGGGAAATCTGATTGTTAGTTTTGAGTTATGACGCGAGATTGTTATGTTTGCTAAGTCCGAGGGAAGTACAAGGTGGTCTCGATTTTGATGAGTCGTATTCTTGTGATCACTTTGGACTTGATGTGCAGGATCTCGAGAGAGTCATTTATCTGATGAGATGTGATCTTCCAATAGTCTTTCTTTCTTTGCTTGAGGACAAGCAAGAAGCTAAGTCTAGGGGAATTGATGTTCCTCATATTTTGTCGGTTTTGAGCTCATTAATACGGTTATATTTGGGAAATTTGTCTATGTTTTATTGAGATTTCAGGTCAAAAACGTTCAGAGTCGGAATCATGTTTGAAGGTGGACTTTGGAGACGTTTGAAGCATTTTCTGGCATTCTCTACGAAAGGAAAGACCGATCAATCTACCAAGGATCGATCGATCAATTATCTGAAAGGATTATGCGCACGATCCGAAGAATGACTTGGTTTTTAAGAAGATCGATTTCATCCTCCAAAAGATCGATCGATTAACCAATGATCGATCGATCAAAGCCTTTCAAAGAAACCTAATTTCACGATTTTCAACTCTTGTTGGAGGGCGGCTTTTGAGTTGTGAGAGAGGAATTTTACAGAGTTTGAAGAGTTTGTAAGCTAGGAAGAAGATCTCTTCATACTGGAGAAGAATTTATGAATCCTCTTTACTTTTGTTAATGCAATTTCAATTTCAGTTCATCATGACTTGCCCAATTTGTTGTTATATGTCTGAGTAGTTCTTAGACCGGATCTAGGGATTCTAGGGTTTTCACTGTTGGGGAACAAATAGGATTGATTAATAGATGATTCTCCTTCTAATACTCGAGTATAATGCTTAGATTAGCCTGATCACCTAGTCGATGATTTTAGGTTGTTAACTTTCCAGAAGATGGTTAAGAACTAGAACTAGGTTAGAAGAGCAATTCCTTCACTACCAACGAGAGTTGATGCTAGGTTGGATTGTGGGTAATTGAACCTAAACGATAAAGCCTATCTGCAATCTGAAACCAACGAGAGTTAGGACCTTTAGGTTATTAATAGAGGGGTAGATTCAACGAGAGTTGGTTTACCTTTATTTATGTTCAAGCCGAGAATAAGATTAGAGTAATTCCTGAATAGTTTCCTGACAAGAATCCTAACTCCCGAATGAATATCCGACATCCGATTACTTTAGTTATTTGATTACGATCACATTAAATTTTTTAGAATTTACTTCCTTCATTCGATATATATAGCTTGCGATTCAATAGAAATTGAGAGTGTAACTTGGTTCTTCGTGGATTCGGTTCCTAAATACTATTTCGTTTGTTGTGCACTTGCAGTAGGATATAGGGTTAAAACTCGTAGTATCAATATTAGCTCAATGTACATGTAAATAAGGTTATTGGCCGTCATCTTAATACACAAGAAATCCCTTTATACTACCAAGATTTATTGACAAAATGGATCCATGTCGAGTATCCCGGAGAACGATTTGCTAGAGTAACGAACAAGGCAAAGGATCTCATCACCTTGCCATGCGAAACCACCTGTTTGGTTTTGACACTCCTTTAGTAATGTATCTGAGGTGTTCTTGATACGGTGGGAGCAAATATCAGGTTTAGCACCTTGAGCACACATCCCCATGGCGTAAACTCGATCTGGATCGGTTCCGATTTAACCGTTGAAGTAGTCGTCGTGAGTACTGACATTAGAAGCTAAAGAGGAAAATATAATGATATGATCATGTAAAAATCAAGGAAGCTAAGGAGAACTTGGAGGTAAGCAATGAAGATCACGAGAGAGGTTTTGAGATTCCAGTCGGTCCAATAACAAGATCACGGGCTAAACAAATCAAGGAGAGCATTTCTGGATTTATTCGAGTCAACATTTCTTGGTTCCACCACCTTTTTTAATTGAAGGCGAGTTGAAACAACAACAATCTTTGGTTTGATATACCTAAGGTGGGGGTTACTCAAATTCTTTGAAGACCAAGGACTATCCTTTACAACTTGGAGTGACGATTCCTTCGAGATTCCGCGTCATTTGGTATCAGAGCACACTTCCAAGTTAGTTAATATTTTCATTTTCTATCTATTTATCTTCTATCTCTTCATCTTCTACCTTTCCAATTTCTATATTTTCATCTTCTATCTCTTCATCTTCTATCTCTTCATCTTCTATCTTTTCATCTTCTATCTTTCCAAATTCTATCTTTTCATATTTTCTTCTTAATTAATTAAAAAAAAAAGCAAGAAAAAAGGGAAAAAAAAATTGTTCATCTTCTTTTATTTATAAAAGAAAAATCTTGTTCGTTGTATGTTTGTGTACCAAGATCTATCTAATACTTGAGTTGTGTGATACTTGTTAAGTCATTGATCCTTGGGGAAAACAAATCAAAGAGTGGTTGATTAGTTCTATAAGAACATTTTGAGATTCAAAAATAGAGGAAAAAGGCGTAAGGTTGTGAGAACATCTGAGAGAAAAGCCAATAATTTGAGGGAAACACTTGTGTGTCAAACACTTTAGAGATTGTGAGACATTTTTTATCAACAAATCTTTTTTTACATGTTCTAAATATGTCAAACGACAATCCGGAGTGTGAGCAAATACAAGGAATTCCAAATCTCCAAATTCAAGCTTTGATGGGAGAGATGACCCGTTTGTTGAGAGTTGAGATGGAAGCAGTCAATGAACGTTTGGATCAAGTTCAAAATGAGATAACACTTAGGCAACAACCTCAGCTGCCTAATGTACAAGGAGATCCACCACCGGCGGAAGTACAAAGAGGCGGTGTTGATTACTATGGTCGAGATGAACACTCATCTAACTCGAGTCGAAGGAGACCTAGACGAGCTAGGGAAGAAAGAGGTCGGGTTGAAGATAATTTAAGGGGACTTAAGCTGAAAATTCCATCATTTCAAGGAAAGAACGATCCAGATGGCTATCTCGAATTGGAGAAAAAGATTGAACTCGTTCTTGATTGTCAAGACTATTCCGAGCTCAACAAGATACGAGTTGCAGCCACTGAATTTTATGATTATGCTATTAATTGGTGGGATCAAGTGGTGACAAGCAGGAGAAGAAATATAGAAAGACACATTGAGACCTGGGAAGACATGAAAAGCTTGATGAGACGACGGTTCGTTCCTAGTCACTATCACCGAGAGTTACATCAAAAACTTAGGAGATTGGTGCAAGGCAACCGAAGTGTGGAGGATTATGTTCAAGCGATGGAAATACTTATGATAAGAGTCAATATAGACGAAGATCGTGAGGCTATCATGGCCAGATTTCTTAGTGGTTTGAATCGTGAGATCCAAAACCAAGTAGAGATGTAACACTATGTGGAATTGGAAGATATGTTGCATAAGACTATCTTGGTGGAGCAGGAGCTCAAGAGAAAGGGTATCACACGTCAAACTTATGGCATGAGTTCTATTACTCAACATCCTAGCTACGCACGCAAAGACAAAACTTCCGGAAACCAAAGTTTGAATCCAAGCCGAATACTAGCCGGGGAATAAGTGGTTTCATATTCTATGTCATCTCAAGATGAGCTGGAGTTACTTGCAACCAAAGGTGATCTTTTGGTAGGTAGAAAATCTTTGAGTGTGCAAGGTAAACTAGAGGAGAACGTGCAGCGTGAGAATTTATTCCACATGTGATGTCTTGTTCTTGATAAGGTGTGTAGTCTTATAATTGATGGAGGAAGTTGTACGAATGTGGCGAGTACTACACTTGTCGAGAAACCGGGATTGACTACTCGAAAACATCCCAAGCCGTATAAGCTTCAATGGTTAAGTGAGTTTGGAGAAGTCAAAGTGTCAAAGCAAGTTGTGGTTACATTTAGCATTGGGAAGTATAAGGACGAGGTGATTTGTGATATTGTGCCAATGGAGGCTGGGCATATTCTTCTTGGGAGACCGTGGCAGTTTGATCGGAAAGTTGTTTATGATGGTTTCACCAACAAGCATTCATTTGGTTATAAGGGGAAAACTGTTACGCTTGTTCCTATGACTCCTAATGAGATCTACCAAGATTATTTGCTTCTAAAGCAACGTGAGGAGAGAGCTATGAGTGACTCAAACACAAAACATCAAAAAGAGAGTGAGATTGAGAGAGAAACTAAAAAAGAGTGAGCTTAAGAGTGAAACACACAAAGAGAGAAAAGAGAGAAAACACCAAAATTTCTTTGTGAGGTCAAGTGAGATAAAGAGAGTTTTGGTTTCACATCAGCCCATATTGGTACTTATGTACAAAGAGGACTTTATGAGTTATACTAACCTTGACCCTGGTTTGCCTAGTGGTGTTTCTTATATGTTGTAGGATTTTGGAGATGTATTTTCGGATGAGAACCCTAGTGGTCTACCTCCAATCCGAGGGATTGAGCATCAAATAGAATTTGTACCCGGAGCATCCATTCCAAATCGTCTAGCCTATAGAACCAATCCGGAAGAGACCAAGGAGTTGCAAAGGCAAGTGAGTGAGCTGATGGAGAAAGGATATATCCGTTTTACTAGTTCCTAAGAAGGATGGAACTTGGCGCATGTTTGTTGATTGTAGATCCATCAATAATATCACGGTAAAGTATAGACACCCAATTCCTTGCTTAGATGATATGTTAGATGAGTTGCGTGGTTCTTGTGTCTTTTCTAAAATTGATCTTAAGAGTGGATATCACCAAATTCGAATGAAAGAGAGTGATGAATGGGAAACTGCTTTTAAAACAAAACATGGTCTTTATGAGTGGTTAGTCATGCCTTTTGGATTAACTAATGCACCCAGCACGTTCATGAGGTTAATGAACCATGTTTTGAGACACTTTATTGGTTTGTTTTTGGTTGTCTACTTTGATGATATTCTGGTTTTTGGCAAAAGTTTGGAAGAGCACAATGAGCATTTGAAATCGATTTTAGGTGTACTAAGAAAAGAATAGTTATATGCTATCTTGAAAAAGTGTACCTTTTGTTCGGATTACCTTGTGTTTCAAGGCTTTGTTGTAAAGAAAGCTGAGATGGTCAAGAAGCTTCATGAAAAGACGAGGCTTAACATTGAGCAAAATACTAAGCAATATCAAAAGCAAGCCAACAAAGGAAGGCGTGAGAAGAGCTTTACACCAGGAGACTTAGTTTGGGTTCACATGAGGAATGAACGATTTCCAGCTCAAAGGAAGTCTAAGCTAATGCCAAGGGCCATTGGTCCATTTCGAGTCTTGGAAAAGATCAATGAAAACGCCTACAAGATAGACTTGCCAAGTGAATACAAAATCAGTTATAGCTTTAACATTTCTGACTTGATTCCTTTTGATGCAGATGAACCTGATTTGAGGTCAAATCCTTCTCAAGAGGAAAGGAATGATATGATCTTGGAAAGCATCAAGGAAGTTAAGGAGAACTTGGAGCTAAGCAATGAAGATCACGAGAGAGATTTGGAGATTCCAGGCGGTCCAATTACAAGATCACGGGCTAAACAAATCAAGGAGAGCATTTATGGATTTATTCAAGGCCTTTTGGACAAAAAACAACATAAGAAATCTATTAGGCTTTATACTTGCCAAGTCCAAACTACTTTGAGTCTTTTACAAGTCCAAGAGAAGTCCTAAATCAAGTCTTAAAAAGTCCAGCCCATGAATAGTGACGAATTTGGAAGACTAAAAGATATTTTGGAGGCCAAAAGTTCAAGAGTCCTTCTCATTCAAGTCATAGTAAATTGTGACATTTACTTGTCATTTACTTAGTAGTCTTTATTTTTCATATTTAAGACATTCAATAAGTTTAGAGAAATCTAGAGAGTCCTTTCTTTTCTTTATAAACTCATGTAATTCTCATTTGTGAGGATCCAACTTTTTATCAATAAATTTGAGAGTGATTCTCTTTTGTTCTTTGTGAACTTTTCGATCTTTCTTGGTGTGTCATATCCAAGGGATCAAACTGGTTTATCAAATGATTTTCATCACACTTGTGTGGCCATTGCTAGCCATTGGTGTGAAGGGGCGAGTCGAAACAACAACAACAATCTTTGGTTTAATATACAAAAGGTGGGGGCTACTCGAGTCAACATTCCGTGGTTCCACCACCTTACTTAATTGAAGGCGAGGTGAAACAACAACAATCTTAGGTTTGATATACATGGGGGTTACTCAAATTTTTTGAAGACCAAAGACTATCCTTTACAATTTGGAGTGACGATTCCTTCGGCATTCCGTGTCATAAGACGGCGGTTCTTCTCATAAGTACTGTTGGGTTTTAAAGTTCCATTAGTTGCGTCACACGATTGTGATTCTGCAGAAACAGAAATGGCATTGAACTTACGATGAAGATTAAAAAGAAAAAACAAAGGATTGAATCACAACTTTTCTTTATCATTATCTCTTTCCTTAGATAATGAGTGAAAAACATAGAACTTATGTGGTTGGAACTTTGAGTTCTTATCAATACAGAAAAGGCTCATACAATGATACAAATATCATAAATTTTGAATTTTCTAATTGAATGACCACCATGCGAATTTTTAGAAATTGACCACTTTGAATTTGTAAGTGGCTTTACCAATCAAGCTCTTCACTGGCTTTTCTAAGCCAATCTTTAATATAAACGTTTTGGCCATTATCAATAAATGACGATAGTGATTGCAAAATTAGCTCATTCTTTTCCTATGTTCCTATTCATCAATACCGGATTATTTTAAAGTTCTTGATGGCGATAGACTTGTAACTAGCGAGCAAAAATTGTGATTAGAAATTTAGGTTTTTTTTTGTTTTTTTATCTTCTTTAGATAATGTATATATAGGACTTGTGTGGTTGGAACTTTTACTTCTTATCAATACAAAAATCATAACTTTTGAAATTTCTAATTGAATAATCACCATGCTAATTTATAAGAAATTGACCACTTTGGATTTTGGTGGAAGACTTAAGTCAACCTTTGATATTACGGCTTTGGCCATATAAAGAATATAAAACTCAATTATTGGCCAAACATTGAACATGGTTAATACTTCTGATCGTTATGTAATCTACAAAACAAGCAAAAAAACATAATGTTGAGCACTCGAAATATTGTCGACATACTTGGACGATCTGCAGGACTTCAGTTTTCCTAAGCTATTGGTTACTTGTCTCTCAAGTCATGCGTTGTTTGAAAAGTCCTGACTGAATTTACTGTGTGTGAAGATTTTTATAGTACAATTAAGGATACACTAAATCCAGTTAAGGAAAAAAAAACAATAGTAACGGAGAGAATAAGAAACTCCGAAGCTAAGTCGAATTATAATTTCATTTAAGAACATCTAGTTTCGAGATCAATTAGATTTTTTTCCTTTGAAACTCTTTATTCTCAATCTTAACTATAATCAATATTATAGAGTAACGACAATATCATGAAATTTCCATTACAGCCCCGGATGAATCATGAAACACTGAAAACCCACACAAAAATTGTCGGAACAGCCACGAATAAAATTATCGATCATATAACCAAGAAATTACCACTTAACAGAATCATGACTAATTTTTTGTTATAGCTATTCTCAGTGGCTATAAAAAAATACGAGTATGTTATTAAGTAACTTTATATGAAAATTGATATTCATTTCATACTATTCTAACTAGCCACCATAGCTAAAATCCTATTAAAACGTACACTAAACGAAACAAAATTAAACACATAATTTGCAAACTAAATATAACGATAAAGAAGTAAAAAGGTGACATGTCTAAGTCCTAAGAACTTTTCATCTGCTTCTCCTTAAAAATAATACACACCAAGCCAAGATAAGACAGAAAGGACTCGGACCCATACAATACAACAAAACCTTCATGCATTTAGAGAATGTTAAAATATTGCATCTAAGCAAATTTTTACTCTAAGAATTTTTCCATACTTATCGTTAATCTTATCTTTACTCAAAATTCAAAGACTAAAGTTATTTGCATCATTTCAACTGACTGTATGCCTTCTTGTTTAAATGCATTTCCGCAAATCAAAGAGATATTAATCAACAAACATTTTATTAGACATTTATTTCACCAAATCATCAAATATACATACTCGAAACCAAATTTTTTTAAGTAACATTTGAATTATTATGTTAAACTAGAAAAATTTCAGACTGGAACTCAAACTAATATTCTGAAACTTATAGAAATCCAAAACAAATTATAACTGAAAATGTTAATGAATATTCCATAATAGCCAGAATCACAATAAAAATGTTGAAATGTAAATAAATTATATCAAATGAAGAACCACAATTATATAGTTAAAAGGAAAAATTATAAAAATGTTCCTCAAAAAAGCACATTTCCAATATTTTTATTTCTTTTAAACATTTTCAAAATAATGCACTTTATTATAAAAAGTGACTAAAATACCGTTATACTTATTATTTTTCAAATTTTTGATTTTTTACTCGAAAATTTTCCTGCCAAATTTTATTTCTTCAAAATTTGATTTTAACATTTATAAATTTTAAAAGAGATATTATAAAATCTTATAAATAGTTTTTCTATAATTTATCTTATAAAATTTTATAAAAAGTTAATTTATAAATTATTTTATAAAACCAAAGAAAAATCGATTTATAAACAAAATGAGTGATCAAAATTTAGTAAATCAAACTTAAACTATACCCTAAAAATATTAAATAGATACATAAATCCAAAAGAATAAATATATCAACTCTTGAATTAAATAAAAAAACAAAACTCTTATTGGATGTTTAAACCTAATGGAATGATCAAAATAAGTAAATTAAACTAAATGATATACCCTAAACAAAAAAGTTGGATGTCTAAAACCAAATGAATGATTATAATAATTATTGAATGAAAAATAAATTAAGCCCTAATGGGATACTTAAACCCAAGTGACTGATCAAAATTAGTAGATTAAAGTAAATATTATACCTTAAACATACACATTTAAACCTATAAAAGTAATTATAACCTAAGAAATTTAAAACAGTTTGTTTATAAGATTTAATATGATAACTTATAAATTTTAATAGATAGTATATTTATAAGTTTTTATAAGATAAATTGTAAATATGAATAATGATCAAAAGTAGTAAATCAATCTAAATATTATCTTTTAATAGATTCACCTAATGCTTAAATCCATATAATTGTGGCCAAACTTCAAAATAATATATTTATAAGGTTTAGTAAAATAAATTATAAACTAATTTTATATGTTTTATAAGATAAATTATATATAAGTTTTAGTAAGTTAACTTTTAAAATTTTTGTTTTATAAATTTTAACATAGTTTTACAAGCAAAATATATAAAATCTATAAAACACTTATTCTACATTATAAAACTAAACTAAACAAAATCCAAAAATATAATTTAAAATTGTTTTTTATAAAATTTTATAAAATAATTTAGAAATTGTTTTTATAAAGTTTATAAGATGATTTATTAATTTGAGATAAACAAAAAAGATTATAAAAACATTTTTATAAAATGAATTATTTATTTTCGTTTTTCTATTAGTGAGAGGTTATTTTGCAAAAAAAATTATAAAAACATTTTTATAAAATGGTATAATAAAAAGTGCAATACTCAAAACTTCTCTACTTAAAATTTATAGAACTTTTTGTTAAAGTAAAATTGATGGAATTTACTAACATGAAAACTAACAAACACAAACTCCAGACTATATATGGAAATGTGCTAAAATAAATTAGTAATGAAATATTCAAATGTTAACTATAGTACAAAACTCCCCTAGCATTTAAAAAAAGAAAAAAAGTGGTATGAGAGTTACTTCGAAAGCAAGCAATGAATATCCTAAAAAGAAGAAATTGAATACTCGATGAGTGCGATTTGTATAGTTGGAGAAATGTGTCTTCCTTCGAAAAAGCTTTTTTTTTGCTTTTCTTCTAAATATGATAAAAATCTTTATAAAAAAAACTAAAGCTCTCACAGATTCATTTACCTACCCCTCCTCTGAGAATTATTACCCAAAATACAATAAAAAGAAGAATATTCAGCTTTCCGATTTGATATTCTTTAATCATGAAAGAAAATAAAAATTTCTTTTTCAAGTTAATACTCTTTTTATAAACGAATTTATCGAAATGCTCTAATTTTATAGAAAATTCAAAATGCATGTGAAGATTGTGTTAAAAGTGTAGTTTACGTTTTGAAATTGTAATTTCTTTTTGTTATTTTATGTGACATCAAAACTTCGCTAATAAACAACAAAATATTGAATAGTAAAAAATAATAAATAATAAATAAATGACAATTAAAATACGCTCAATGACATAAATACTCACAAAATGTCAAAATCAGACTCGATCTTTAACAATATCTCCAATTGCAAATATTGACTATAATTATAGACTAAAAAGATAATTCTCGTAATATTATGTGCATAGTCTGGTATTTTTTTCATTTACTTACAATCCATATGCAAAAGTAAACTTGCATGCAGTCAATTACAGTGATTAAACTTTAAAGAAATAACATAACAACAATAAATTAGGGATCTGACTGCGTCCTTTGAAGTTATATTTTAGCTACGTAGTAATAAAAAGTAGTATAAAATTAAATACAAAATCATGATACTACTGCAATTTGAAAACATTATTTTCTCCCTAAATATTATTTTAAGAAATGAAAAAATAACCTTTGGTGCATGACTGCTTACTTTATGAAAAGCTAAGAACTTCTTTTGTCAATCCACAACAAAAGAAAACTGAGCCATATTCCACACCACATGTTACTAAATTATATTAATTAAAATATTGGGATTACATTAAATACTGATAACTAATATATATACCTTAATGCTTATCACTTATTACCTCATTCAGGGATCACATTCTCTAGCGTTCTCAGTTAATGTTTGATAAGCTTAATTGTTTCATATTGTGAAAGATAAGCTAATGATAAACCATTTTGAGCCAAAAAAATATAGATATATAAACCATTTTGATCAAAATAAAAGTGATGATTGATACAAATAAGAGAACTAGGTTATGTCAGTTGTTTTCCTTCTATCTTTCGTTACCAGAATTTAATTCTAAAAAATCTCGTTATCTCACATGATTTTGTGTTAAAGATTTGGAATGTCATGTAAGATTAGGTTTTGTCAATAGTATTGACAAAAAAATAATTGATAAGATCCCAGGTATAACCATTTTTCAAAATATAATAACGAATAAATCAAGAAAATAATTAATTACCATTAAGCTTAACTTCATCTAATAATAGGATTAGTTTTTTATTAACAAGTAACTCCTTGATTGACAATAAGACTTTATTCAGAGTATATGTTCTCCAATTAAAGCAGAATGTGATTTAAACTTAGCATCTCATGTTTAGCCAAATCAGATAATTGATTATCTATTTTTTGGTATAATGTGATTAGTTTAAAACCTTTAAAATTGCTTTATCATTTCATTTTCCATATTACCTTTAAGTAAACCTTAATCAGTTAAAAAATAATATAAATAGGTATTCATTTTCATAGCTAATGTCTTTCTCTCCTTTTTCTCCAACACTAATGGCAAAACTAAAGAACTTCATCAAAACTTTCTCCTTCTTCTTCTCTCTCCTCGCCGCAACAGCTCCTTCCTTCTCCTCTGCCAGCTCCGGCAAAGACACCTTCGTCTACGGTGGCTGTTCTCAGCAAAAGTTCTCTCCATCTTCTGCTTATGAATCAAACCTCAACTCTCTTCTCACTTCTTTAGTCAACTCAGCAACATACTCTTCCTACAACAACTTCACCATCATGGGCTCTTCCTCCTCCGACACAGCTCGTGGCCTCTTCCAATGCCGTGGCGACCTCTCGATGCCCGACTGCGCCACGTGTGTAGCACGTGCGGTCTCACAAGTTGGTCCACTTTGTCCTTACACTTGCGGTGGAGCCCTACAGCTCGCAGAATGTTACATCAAGTATGATAATATTAGTTTCCTTGGCCAAGAAGATAAGACCATTGTCCTTAAGAAGTGTGGACCCTCTGAGGGATACAATACCGATGGAGTTAGCCGTAGAGACGCCGTTCTAACGGAGCTAGTCAATGGTGGAGGATACTTTAGAGCCGGAGGGTCCGGTGATGTTCAAGGTATGGGACAGTGTGTAGGAGATCTATCGGAGTCTGAGTGCCAAGATTGTTTAGGATCGGCCATTGGACGGCTTAAAAATGACTGTGGCACAGCCGTTTTTGGAGACATGTTTTTGGCTAAGTGTTACGCAAGATATTCAACTGATGGTGCACAACACATTGACAAGTCTCATAATTGTAAGTTTTCTTTCTTTTGTTTTCTTCTTAAAATTAATTTTTAGGAATAGAAAGTATAAATTTCGAACTTTTACACATTTTCTATTTTATTATGAATCTAAAGTTTGAGTATTCAAATATAATCTCAAAATTATGGATTGTTTAGATAAAAAATAATACTATGGTACTACAAAAATTTGTCATTATTTAATTTGATAACCAAATACTATAAGAAAAAAAATTGTATTGATACATGATATTTCGTATAGTAACATACTTATTACAATACAAAAATATTGTTATAAAATTGTGAGGATTTATAAATAGTTATGTATTTGATGGAACAGTAAATAGAAACTAATTATAAATTTTTGATTGATTTGTTGAACAAAAGATAAAACAAATTACGGAGGAGAAAGGACATTCGCAATCATCATAGGACTACTAGCTGCAGTTGTTCTTCTTATTATCTTCCTTCTTTTCCTCAGAGGCGTTTGTAGTCGTGGTGGAGGTAATTATTTCATTTACATTTTAGATAAATTTTATGTAGTTCTTTCAGAATTTAACAATGAAAATTACACAAAAACATACTTAAATTATAGATTTTATGATAAAGGGACATAGTAGTCAACAATTGATAATAGTAAACTGAAATGTTGTATGTAATATTAATTCTTGCACGTGTGCATCATACAATTAGGTGAATCAGAACAGTGAAGTATATAATGACCTTAATTTTATTGTATATAAATGTAAAATTTCAGGTAAATAAATGTCAAAGTTGTGAGGATTCTCAAGAGCATGGATCTCAACGAACCAAAATTGCAGATGAGATGTATATTGCTTTGGATTCTGTCAACTTTATTTCTATTTCTTTTTAATTACTTCTTTCCAGCATTATTTTTAATTGTTTTATTTCGATTGGTGTCACATAATACTTGTGATGATAATTGTTTTTCAAATGAAAAGAGCTAAGAAAAAAGGACGTCTCAAGAAATGAATTCTTTTAGGCTTTATGCATATCCGAAAGAGATTACTAAAGCAATAAAGTAAAAGGGCAAAAGAAAGAGAAGTCTAAAAGCAAGTGCATGTCGATCTTTATTTTGTCAAATGTCCTATATTCTCTTCAAAAGATACCGAATATTATATTATTTTCTCAAATTTTTCTTACACTAAATTTGAGTGAGAGTGACAACGGAAAGCGATGCATACGTTTTCATACGTTGAAAATATTTTATCTAAAATTTTATAGACAAAAAACATAAAGGATCCCAAAAACGATGTGCATATCATGAGATTTTAGAGAGTGCGTCTTTGAATCACTTTTATCTCTAAAATAATCATAAATTTTGAATGCAATCACTATATTTAATCGCGAAAGGAAGTGTACGAAGATTATTGTACTTTGTATACTACGCCTAGGAAACGAGATTTTAGAATTGTGCATTTGAACATTAGACCTAATTTTACTTATAAAAATTTTAGTTGACAAAGAAAACATTAGACCTCATAATATGTCCTTAGATATAAAATCATTTTCCGAAAGTCTTATACTTTGATCTTTGTTAAATTATGCAGATCTTGCTAAACTATATGAAAAGAAAAGAGAAAGCAGTCTATTTTATCTGAAATCATCGTTTTTGATGAAATCAAATCAAGGCAATATTTATCGTGTTTTCATCTTTCAATCATGACCCACATCTAAACAAAAAAAATTCTTGTTAACTTATAAAATTGTATAGTTATGATTTTATATATATCATATCTTAATTAAGGAACATCACTATTACATAACATAAATTTTATGTCATTAGATATACATGTAAGTAAGAATATGTGATGGATTTTTTTTCGTCAACGGCAAATTATATTGGATTATAATTGACCACTTTAATAGCTAAATTCTTACATACCACATACCACTAGGTTATATGTCATTTGCGAATGTGCGATGGATTAAACTTGGTGTATACTAGTATTATTTTTCTTACTCATACCAATATTGGAAAAGAACAGCAAAAAAAAAGGCCCAAATAACTCTCACAAATCCAAAAAACGTCTGAAAGGGTTATATTCAACCGATGCCCACGATAACAATATACACCGTACCGTAGATTAGAACCGTCACTTCGTCTTCTCCAATGTTCTGGACTTCTGTAGTCGAACAAGATAACGAAGAACAGTCTAGACTTCTGTATAAAAACTGTTTCACTCATGTCCTCTCTTCTTATAATATATATAACCATGTCTAGAAACGAGCTCAGTAGCTAAAAGAAAAGAGTCAGAGAGAGAGGAAACAACTATGGGAGACGGAATATTCTGGTATCCATTTCGGAGATTCCGAGAATGGTCAGGATCAACGGCTCTTATTGATTGGATGGAATCTTCCACCGCTCATATCTTCAAGATCAACGTTCCAGGGTACAACAAAGAAGACATTAAAGTGCAAATTGAAGAAGGAAATGTTTTGAGTATTAAAGGTGAAGGCTTGAAGGAAGAGAAAGAAGGGAAAGAGAATCTGGTGTGGCATGTGGCGGAAAGAGAAGCTTTTTCCGGTAAAGGTGAGTTTTTGCGGCGGATTGAGTTACCAGAGAATGTGAAAGTCGAGCAAATCAAAGCCCATGTTGAGAATGGTGTTCTTACTGTGATTGTTCCCAAGGACACTTCTCCTAAATCCTCTAAAATCAGGAATGTTCATATCACTAGCAAGCTCTGATGTCTTAACCTGTTTAAACCGGTTTTTATAAGCCTTATGCTACATGAAATTGGATTGTATACTTCATGAATTCAATAAGTTCTTGTTTACCAAAATGCATTCATGATAGTGTTTAACTTCGAAGAATTGTAATACCAAAGATTTTGATAATAAGGATAAAATAAAAGCTTAAGATTTACGATTTTGATTCTCAACAAATAAACAACGTCAAGAAATCAAAACAAGCTTTTGTTTTTTGTTTCCATTGGACTGATGAAACAGGTGATGACCTTGTTGTGAGCCTTCTTTATTTAGCAGTTCTCGAATACTTAATGAGCCAATCGATGACCGCATCAATGTTTATTGAGTCCTTACACGAGATCATGTAACAACAAACCTCTCTGTCTGCTACAGCTTCAAGCCCTCTGCATCAAAACAATCCAAGACATACTCAAATTCAGATTGTTTTCAATGGATTTAATTCAATGCAGAGCTTGGAAGGAAACAAACTCACAGTGATCAACCAAAGCTTGCTTAGAAAGAGCTTCAGACTTATCGATTTTGTTACCAAGAATCAGAAGAGGAATGCCATTTAAAGATGGTTTTGTTAACAGATCATGTAATTCACTTTTAGATATCGGTACACTATCTCGATCTGCAGCATCGATCACATATCTGCAATAATACCATAACAACATAACCAATCAAGAGTTTTACCAAACAGTAACAAAAATCTTCAAAGATATCAGAAAAGTTCAGAAGGATATACACAATAGCAGAAACTCCGCGACAATAACGTTCCCACATGGTTCGAAACCTTCGTTGACCTCCAAGGTCCCAAATTTTTATGGTAACATTTCCTTTTGTAACTTTTCTCATGTTGAATCCTACAGTTGGTATCATATCTTCACTGTAACCTCCAGTCTTGTAGAATCCAAAGAAGACAAGAAGTGAAACGGGTAAGAGAAAGATTTGTTTGATTACTTATTGACTTAAAACCTTTGAGAATTTTGACTCACAGCAATGGCATTGACAAGAGAAGTTTTTCCAGCATTTTGAAGCCCAACTAGTGAGAGCTCCATCTCTTGTTTGAAGAACAAGCTGACAAACCAAATATGACCAAACACTGAATCAGAAACCAAACACTTGAAGATATTTCCATACTCCAACTTTGCATCAAGAGAAAGTGAAACATCACCAATCTAATAAAACCAAAGTTTAGCGTTTTATGAATATTTTATCGAAACAATATTGATCCAAAGTGTTTCCATAATTCTCTCATTAGACTTATTCAGCTACTTTGTTATTCATTAAACCAAGTCAAGCCGAACTGATATTCCACATATATAAGCATTGCTATGCATAACAACATCGCAAAAAGCGGACGGATTTCTCAATGAAGCAATCCACACAATGCAAAAATAAAGGATACAAGTCAAGAATTAAAAGAGACGCAGTAGAAGTTTTGAGATTTTGAAACACAAGTGACACAGCAAAATTGGTTTTTGAACAGGGGAGGAGCAACGTTTTACCAAACCCAGACCAGGACCAAAACTACAAACTACTTCAATGGAAGAAGAAAACAATGAGATACTGAAACAAAATCTCAACAAGGACTTAAAAGAGAGGAAGTGAATAGAAGAAGTTTTACCTCCTGAGCCAGTTCAGAAGCGAATCCCAAAGACCCATATCGAAAGAATGGAGTTTTGCAACGATTAAACACTGGGATAATGAAATTTAGCGAATCAAATTCGAAATATTCGTAGCCCTAGTTATCAAATTGTTGAATTGCTTAGTGGGTAAATGAGAGATGCAGAAGGAAGGAGAAAGGGAAGAATCTGGACCTTGCTTAAGGTATATTTGTCAGTTTATGAAAACAAAACGGTGTCTCTTCACACTTCTGTCACGCAATTTTTGCCTTTTTTGAATTTACATGTCACAATCAATTTTTTTAGTTTCTTTCCCATCCTTTGCTTATTCTTTTCCTTCACGAGAAAATATGTATTTGGTCGAAATATAATGGCATTATACAAAATCTCTTTCTTAACATTAAAAAGCCCAAAAGGTAAAAGATTGAGTTCTCTGTTGGAGTTAGATTTGTGATTGTCAAAGAAAGCAAATCCTCTATTGAAGAACAGAATTAGATTAAGGAAGAAGAAGAAAACAATCAAAACCAAATCGTTTCTTTTAACTTCAAAGATTATACAATCTGTTCTTTTTATAACTTGAACCAAACATAAGCAAGGAAGAAAATGAAATAACCGAGAATAAGTTAAACCAATATTGAACCGAGAATTTTACTTAACAGACATTGAATTAATGATTCTAATACCCCCTCTCAAGATGGCATTACAAAAACTTGAGAGTCATCTTGCCAATCAATTGACGAAACCTTCCCGGTCCTAAGGTCTTAGTGAATACATCTGCAAGCTGATGATCAGATTGGACATAAAGAGTTTTGATGAGACCATTTGTAATCTTCTCTCTTACTATATGACAATCAAGGTCTAAGTGCTTTGTTCTCTCATAGAAAATTGGATTATTGGTTATGTGCATTGCAGCTGTAGAATCACAGAAAAGGCAACAACTTTTGATTGAGGTACCTGCAACTCTGTAAGGAGGTTCACTAACCATTGCACTTCTTTGACTGCAAGTCCCGTGGCTCTGTACTCCGGTTCAGCTAATGACAGAGACACTGTATGTTGTTTATTGGACTTCCAGGAGATGAGTGAGTCTCCTAAAAACATGCAGTAACCGTGTCCTTGCAAAATCCCCAATCTGCATCTGAAAAAACCTTAAGAGCCAGGTCTGACTGAGCAGAAAAGAAGAGACCAACACCTATAGAATTCTTTAGATAGTGCAGAACCTTATAGGCTACTTGCAGGTGGGTCTGTTTCGGATTAGAGGAAAACTGATATAAGCGATGAACTGCAAAAGTAATATTTGGTCTTGTGATTGTGAGGTACATCATTCGACCAACTAATCTCCTATAGACTGATCCATCAGGTAAAAGCACCTCTTCACTGTCACTAACCAGAGATATACCGGGTTCCATGGGAATGTTAGAGGGCTTATAAGCCAATAGACCTGTTTCTTCTAGCAGCTCTAATATATACTTCCTTTGACAGACATATTCCAGCAGAAGATCGGGCAATTTTGAGACCAAGAAAGTACCGAAGAGGCCAAGATCTCTGATTTTAAAACACTTGTTGAGTGCCATCTTCAAATCATTGACAAGAGGATCCTCATTTGTTGTGATGATGATGTCATCTATGTAGACAAGCACAACCATGTATTACCTTGCTTCATTTCGTATAAAAAGTGTGTGATCAGTGTGAGACTTGGTGAAGCCGAGACTGAGAAGAGATGCATTGAACTTCAGAAACCATTGACGAGATGCTTGCTTTAGACCGTAAATAGATCTTTTGAGTTTACAAAATGCATCAATCGAAAGTGATATTCCATCTGGAGGAGTGTAACCAGGCAGCAATCTCATATAGATTTCTTCATCTAATTTTCCATTGAGGAAGGCATTAGAGACATGCAGCTGAGTGAGACTCCATTGTTTTGCAGCAGCTACAGCCATAAGGGTCTTGACTGTAGTCATCTTAGCTACCGGTGAGAAGGTGTCAACAAAATCGCCCCCCTCTTGCTGTGTATACCCCTTTGCCACCAATCTTGATTTGTATCTCTCCAAAGTTCCATCTGCATTTAGTTTTGTCTTGTAGACCCATTTACATCCAATAGCCTTTTTGTTTGAAGGCAAGGAACAGATAGTCCATGTGCCTGATTCTTCCAAAGCTTTCAACTCTTCGTTCATTGCAGTCAGCCACTCATCAAATTTCTTAGCCTGATTAAAGGTTGTGGGTTCTCCAAAGTTCATGACTGCACAAACATACTTGTTGTATTCTTCAGACAGGTTGTCATATGACAAGAAATCAGCAAGAGGATAAGGGACTTTAGTATCTATGACATTAACATAGTAGTCAGCTAAGTGATTTGGGAGTTTTGAAACTCGTTTTGAAATCGAAGGAAGAGAAACAGTGAATGGTTGATTCTTAGAAGACAGAGGAACATCAGCAATTTGATTTGCTGATAATGTTTCTGTTATTATGGTGTTGTGACCATTATCTCCCTCCCGTGTTTCTTCATTCGTTGTTGCGGCTCCATGGTCAGGATCTGAATGTGAAAGTTCTGCAGTTGAAATACTTGTCCTGTGACCTATATCAAAGAAAATAGGTAGGTCATTATTCAGGTTTGATCTATTTTTATATGGAAAAATGTCTTCATAAAACACCATATTCTGAGTGATATGTATAGCATTAGTATCTAAATCTAGCAACTTATAGCCCTTGAATCCATATGGATAACCAAGGAAGACACAAGCTTCTGCTCTTAGTTGGAATTTGTGTCGGTTTTTGGAGAAGGTAGACCTATAGCAGAGACTTCCAAAGACTTTCAAATCTTTATATTCTGATGCTTTCTTGTTCAAGACTTCAAAGGGAGACCTATCTTTGAGAAAAGGAGTTGGAAGCCTGTTGATAAGAAACACTGAGGTTAAGATACAATCTCCCCAATATTCAAGAGGAATATTGCTCTGGAAAAGAAGTGACTGAGCTACGTTTAAGATGTGTTGGTGTTTACGTTCCATGATTGAGTTCTGCTCAGGCGTTTCAGGGTAAGAGTGATAAGCTCTAATACCTAGGGAACGAAACAAAGCATCAAAACGTAGCTCTGGGGCATTATCTGAGCGAACACCTTTAACCTGCACACCATATTGTGTCTTAACCATTGACAGAAAAATTGGAAAAATTCTTAAGACTTCATTCTTAGTCTTCATTAGATATATCCAAGTAACTATGCTATAATCATCAACAAGAGTTAAGAAGTATCTAAAACCATCAGTAGTTTCCACAGAAAAGGGTCCCCAAACATCCACATGAATCAGATCAAAAGCATTACTATACATATTGTTTCATGTATTAAAAGGAAGGTGTTTCTGTTTGGAAAGAGGACAGATATCGCAGTGAAAATTTTCTTTATTACTTTTATGAAAGCCAAGCCTATCAGTTATACACTTTGTTTTAGTAAGAGAAGGGTGACCTAATCTACTATGCCATAAGCTAGTATCAACAACAAAGTTAATAGAAAAGGAACATGGTCGTAAGCAGGTTGAGATAAATAACTTGTCTAGCAGATATAGATTCCCAATATGTTCAGCTCGTCCAATCATCGCTCTCCTGATAGGATCCTGTATGATGCAAGTCGATTCATCAAAAGTTAATCTACATTTAAGATCTTTAGTGAGTTGACTAACTGCTATAAGTTCAATTTGAAATCCGGGATGTAAAGAACATTGTTGAGAAACAAATGTTCATTAACTTTGATTCGATGAACTCCTGCAATTGTGACAGACATTCCAGTGGGAAGAGTGACTGAACTATTGGACAACAAAGACAATTTATTAAAGCAGCTTTTTTATGTGAGACATAGTGCATAGCACCACTATCAACGATCCAGGAAGAAGAGTAAGACACTACATGTGGCCTTCATGGATCCTACAAAAAGAATTGTAGAAGAAGAAAAGGCCATACCAGGAAGCGCAATGATGGTTCCTCCTGAAGTCGTAGTTGCAGCGATGTGAGTCTTGTCCTCTATATTCATCTGAGACTTGAAGAATGCTACAAATCCTTCAATTTGGTTCTTAGGTAGAGTCTTTAGCTGACTTATGACATCCACAGAAGTAGTATTGGGTCCTGCTAAACCAAATTGAGAGACATAAGCCTTTGAAGTTGTTGATTTCTGTTTATGCTTAAAGTTCGAAGGGTATCCGTGAATCTTATAACATTTGGATAGCATGTCCAATATAGCCAAAATGGGTGCAAGTTGGTCTCTGAGGTTTAATGTTTGCATTTGTTGAAGGTTGGACAACCGGATTACTTGAGACTTGAAAAATCGAGGATTGAGTTACTAATTGGATGCTCATTTGATTATGATCTTGGTCAATCAAATTGTACACACCAGACATGTCAGGGAGCCTTTTCTTCATGATGATTTGACTCCTCGCAGGATTGTAGGATTCATTGAGGCCCGAGAGAAACTTTACCACTCGAGCATTCTCGTTTTCCTCTGCAATGGCTCTGCAACATGGGCAGTTTTTTGCAAGTTTTGATGCACTTTGTGCATTCAAGGTCATCCCAGATAGTTTTGAAGCGTGTATAATAGGAAGCTAGATCCATAGAACCCTGTTGGAAGGACCAAATTTGCTGAGACAACTGAAAGGTTCGAGGAAGGTTTGTGACATGAAAGCGCCCCAACAAATCCTTCCATATCTCTGAAGCATCCTGGAAACGCAAGATACTTCCATATATCTGCTTATTCATTGAGTTTAAAATCCATGCTTTCACTATACTGTTACATCTAGACCATATGCGAGAGTGAGGATGATTATCTTCTGGTCTTGGAAGAGAACCATCTACAAAGCACAACTTATTTTTCGCATCTAGAGATATTGTCATAGCAAGATTCCACGTATTGTAGCTTGTTCCATCTAAAACCTCAGCAACTAAAGCAATTCCTGGGTTATCACTACCAGTCAAGAAAAAGGGAGAGTATTGCACACCTTCAAAATCAAAACATGATTCTTACTCAGAATCCACACCATTCGACACTTGAAGTTGAATAGGGATCTGATTTTGTGCGACAATTGAGGGATTTACAGTCGGAGCTGATGCCGATTGATTGTGTATGTCTATCGTAGAGTTCAATTTCTGCATTTCATCTTGCTTTGAAGCGGGTTGAACATTTCTTCGAATAGACCTTCGATTCGAAGCTGAAGAACTTGGAAATCGCCTTTTCGAGGATTCAACATAGCGAAGTCTTGATTAAAGAATATATGATTTTTAACGAAGTTCACAAGCAAGAAAGAACAATCTGGTGAAATAACCAGGAAGAAGAAGAAGGAAGAAAGGTTTGATAAAGAAATCAAAGAAACTTTCTACCGGAATGAGACTAAAACAGAAAAAGATCAGTCTTTTTGATTTCTGATAAAAGAGGGAAGCGGAAGCAAAGTTTTCAAGTGTTGAAGAATTTTTCAACGCTTTGATACCATGTTGGAGTTAGATTTGTGATTGTCAAGAAAGCAAATCTTCCATTGAAGAACATAATTCGATTAAGGAAGAAGAAGAAAGCAATCAAAACCAAATCGTTTTTCTTAACTTCAAAGATTATACAATCTGTTCCTTTTATAACTTGAACCAAACATAACCAAGGAAAAAAATGAAATAACCGAGAATAGATTAAACCAATATTGAACCGAAAATTTTATTTAACCGAGAATAGATTAAACCAATATTGAACCGAAAATTTTATTTAACCGACATTGAACTAATGATTCTAATATTCTCTAAAACGCAAATTTCTAAACAAAGAATTTTGATCTGTCATTGCTATTTCCATGCTCATTTGTTGGCATGATTTGAGGCCACAAACTTTTTTATTTAATCAAATTCTTTCACGTGATGAAGATCCTTTATATATTATTAACGTATGTTCAGGAATCCTGAACACGAATGTTCACAAAACATACAAAACCATAATCATCACAAATAAACAATACTTGTCGACAAGGCACACTCATTTGTCTCAATGGTTAGTTACATCACGAACACATAATTACACATGCGTCTAGGAATTAGGTTTGGTTTATTGAGTGATTAACAAGAGCCTGTAGTGTTTTAGTTGAAGTGAAAAGTATACTAATTATGGTGACGAGGTTTAGAATTAGGAGCAGGAGAAGGAGAAGGAGAAGGAGAAGAAGAGAGAAGTGAAGAGAAAAGATGATCGGCCAGGATTTGATTAGCTGAATCCGACGGATGAAATGCGTCCCAAAAGACAAAGTCTTTACGGTTTTCACACATTTTGGAATTTGGAAGACAAAGACCTCCAACACTTTTGTCTACGTTGCAGCACGACGTGTTCGCTATCTTAAACCCTGCGTTTATAATAAAATAGCGTTTGGTTATATATTGAACAAATAGCAAACGCAAACGCCATAAAGAATCGTTTTACCGTAGTGAGTGGGATTGTTGATGATATCGAGAACGGCGGGATAAGTATCGGCGAAGGCGAATTTAGCTCCGGCAAGTTTTTTGTTGAGATCTTCAAGAAGCAACTTTGTTTTTGAGTTGAATTCCATTACCCATTCGTTGACACGTTTTAGGCACATGCCTGTCTTGGACTTCACTCTTTGTGATGGGATACAGCCCAATGGGCCTAGCCCATGAAATATTACCTTCCTCCCTCCTAATTTGTATATCCTCTGCTTTCCAAAATTCATATGTTTTTATGGTTAAATAAGAAAATAAATGATATATAAAATCTGATAAAGTTAATGTCTTTATTAGGTAAGAAAATAACATAAACATCTTTTATTATGTGCACCGGTTTTAAAACCATAAAATTTTATATCTAATAAGAATTTTATACTGTAAAATTGTTATTTCATTATGTATTTTATAAAATAACATGTTATTTAATACAATGTTATATTATTAAAAACGTAGAAAGCAATAATTATAAAAAATTGTACTAATTTACTGAAACAAACTAAACAGAAAATAGACAAACAATCCGAGTACAATCGTGCAGAAACTATTTTTTATATATAAAAATAGAGAAATGCTTCCAAAAATAAAAGTATAAGCAATTATTGATTTCGTCAAAATAATAAGTTTGTAGTATTATACCGTAAGTTGATTGTGAAGGGTTGAGGTCAAGAGTTCGACAAATTCATCATGTGTATATTGTTGCCCATCTGCCATAAATGGCTGCAAGAAATTGTTTACATAATCATTGCTCCCTATTTTAGATTCAAAAAGAAAAGTTTACATTAATGGTGGATAATAAAACTTTGCTACAAAATGGAAAAAAAAAAATCTAAATAAATATAGAAAAAATGTTTTAGTTAATTATACCCAAACCAATGAAGTACATGGCATCATTTACATGCTTGTTGGCAGCTTCATCTCCAATTTTAGACCTAATAACTTCTTTAGTTTTCTTTAAACAATTTATTTGATCATTGAATGTCAATCTTTGGATCTGCTCCAACAAAACATTAACGTTATTGATAATCTAAAAATGATTATATATATATATATATATATATAAAGAAAAATAAAAGAGTGGAGTAATACAAAGTAATTGCCAGTTTCGTTGAGGATTCCAGCTCCTCCTGATGCGTAATTGATACCACTTAGATATGCGTCGTCTCTTGGTGATAATGATAAATATGGTGGTGGCGATGGAATCCCAAGCTTTGTTGCTATATAAGTATTTTGAGAAGAATTTTTTAAACCGATTGTATAATGCATTTGATTAGCATAAACCTTAACTATTTATTAAGAATTTTATTTCAATCTACCATTCACAAAACCCCGTATAGTGGTTAAAATGTTAATATGTTTTTTCTGGTAAAGTTTGAGTTAAATTTCTTTGCGATTAATTAATTTTGCTATTCATGGATTTTTAGTGGTTAGAAAATATAAAATTTTCGACCAAAAAAAAAAGTAAACAAGATAATATATATAAAAATCTCTATGAATTTGAGACGATTAGTCTTCTAATATGGTTCGATATTTTTCCGGTAAAAAAGAATAACTGAAAATCAAGGTTTTCTAATCATGTCACAAGAACAATGAGATAAACAAAAGAAGAAGAAGAAGTAAATAAAAAGGGAAGAGAAAATATACAAATAATGTCGCCGATAGTCCGACCGTTGGTGAATCTTCCGGTAGCTTTACCACCGGAGAAATCAATACCATAATGTGGAAAATCAGATCTAGCAAGTGAATATTGCAAATAATTATTGTTGCCAACTTCGGTTAATGAGTCACCAAATATATAAGTAACAAGCGACGTCTTCGTTGAGCCTGATTGTGCAGCTGCGTACGTGAAGATCACGGCCGTAAGAGCCAGCCTTATAATCATCATCATGGTTGCTTAATTAATCTCTTAATTTCTTTGACAGAATTTATGTGAATAAGTCCTGAATATATATAGTGATGATTGGTTATGTCCATTACAGCAAGTTTGTACATATTAGGTGATTATTTTCTTAACCATAATGTTTTTGCATTATTGGTTCGGGAAAGCAAACAAATTTCTAGAGAAACCAACCATGGTTGGGGGAATATGCAAGAAGAGACATCTACTTTAGGTTAGACTCTCAACGATTCGATAGTAATTGTTTAGAACTTCTAAGTAATTATATGTACACATTTTAGTTCTTTTACCACTTGAATAAATATGCATTTAATCCGATTGATTTGGGTTTGGTCGATATAGATCTAAATGCAATACGTTTACAGTTCTCTTTCGTTTTTATTTGTTTAGTTTTGTTGGTTTTATAAAGTTCGAATTCGTCTAAAGCCGGTTGCAATTCGGTTTTAGTTTTATATGGTTTAATGCAATATTCAATGAATTTTTGTTTATTCGGTTTAGTATGGCTTACTAAAAGTTTTTGAATTTAAGAATAAACCAATAAAAACGTAAATAAATGGATTTCGGTTTGATTTTGACTAAACCATTTTGCATGGCTTTGTCCAATTCAGTTTTTACGGTTATAGTCATATTTGCATGGATTAATAGACATGTTAAACATGTGTGTAAATTGTATTTAAACCGAAAGCCAAGAATAATTGAAAATAGTATATAATTTTGGTATAAGAAACGTATTTTGATTATTTATAAAAATATGCTGTCAGGATTACTTTATAAAATAAGTATTGATTCTTGCAAGTTATGATTTGGTTGTTTGAGAATTAAAAAAATGAGATAGTATATAGTTGGCCAACTGACGTCATAAATGATTTGGTTAGAATTGTTTGGTTTAAGATCCTTCATTATTTACCACTTCGTTAAGAAACCTAAATTCATAAAAGATAAATATGAAAACTATTAATGTTGGACAAATGTATTTAGTCATATGTTCAAATGTCATTTCTGTTCCTTTTTTATATTATGATTCAATTATACGAAATTGTACTATTCGATATGATATTATTAAGGATTTGGAAAATAGATTATATATTAAAGTTTGTCATCTAATTATTGTTCGAAGAAAAACTATTAACCTTAGAAAGTGAATTCCAAATAAAAGAATCAAACCAGCAAGAATTGGTTTGAGAGAAGAAAAATCACGTTTATTATTTAATGTATGTAAAAAGTATATTGAAGTGGCAAACACGTTCTGAAACCATTGGAGATAATTTGATCGAATAAAAGTTAACCAAATTCACCAAAACGATTGAATATTTTCTATTTGCTTCTTGAGTTTGATACGGAGGTTGTTTGGTTGTTATGAAAAGGTATCTACCGTTTTTATTGAGAAAAACATTTAAGGAGAAGCTAAAACTTAAAACAAATGCCTTGCACATCTTAACTTCTCATTAGATTCTACTAATGAATAATCACTTATTATAATATGCTATAAAATTGGCAATGCCTTCACTGTAGAGATGTTCTTTTTTGTTTTTTATGTGCATATCCACCAATGAAATTCTATACCGAGAACAAAGTATTTGCAAACCATTTGATAATAATCTACATAGTTGGAGAAGCTACCCTTGGAATTTGGTTAACTAGCTAGAATCATTTGATAACAATCTAGCCATTTATCAATATAACGTATGGAAGTTCTACTACGAAAAGTCTACACTTTAAGTAACAAGAAAGAAAGAAAAGAAGGAACAACAACAAAATAGATTGTTGTACTTGTAATGACTGAAGAGCAAACAAATATATCACTGACAAAATAAGTAGAGTGACAAAGAGTAATAAAATCGAAAGAGAAATCATTTCAAAGAAAGATAAATTAGAGTAAACTTAAAACAATAGTCAACTTTAACCTCACTTGTATGGATAGATTAAGAGATGAGAGAATCAAAGATTTCTCCTATCATTCACAAGACTTGTACACACAAATATTAATAAATAATTTTTAAAATTGTTCATAAGTCTTGCTTTTTGGGCTGGCCTGTCCCTGTCGGAAACACCCACAGAGAGATTTGATCTGTCTTACTTAGCTGGGTTTCTTCTTCTTTAAACCCTTTTTTCATAATTAATACTTTTTATTTTCCATCTTCATCCATTTCTCTCTTCTCTTCTCCAACCTTCTTTCAGTTTCCATTAATTTTCCTTTGAAGAATATCACTTTTGACGTAATCCTATAAAACCCTTCTTTCAATTCTCTCTAGTTTCCACTTCCTCATTGGAACTTGAGTTTGACCAGTTTCATTCTCTTCGACTTCTAGTCGTCAAAATCACATATCCCAAATCTTAATTCTTCTAAATCCTGAGTTCTCTAATTTTGACTTCTAGCTGCCAAAGGTCTCTAAACTCTATCTTTATCTCAAAATTATTGATCTCCCTCCTCTGGAAAACTCCCAAATCTTAACTCTTCAGAAACCCAAATCCTCTAATTTCAAAAACTCTCACCTTCAAGTCAAAAAGTTCCAATATTTCCTCCTGAAAAACAAATGTCAGTAGCTTGTGGACTTGAATGTGTCTTCTGTGTGGGATTCAGTCGGTGGATATGGAAACGATGCACATACGTAGGCTCAGACGATAGTGCCACGTGGACATCAGCAAACAGCCGACGAATTCGAACCAATCCCAAGAATCAGCCGCGTTAATCCTCGCCGTCTACGAACCCGATCTGAAAAACCCCAAAATCTCACCTTCATTAGGAAGCTTTGATCTAAATCCAGAATGGGTCATAAAACGAGTGACCCACGAACAAACTCAAGGCCATTCTCCACCGTACATAATCTACGTCGATCATAGCCACCGTGAAATCGTTCTAGCGATTCGTGGTCTTAACTTAGCTAAAGAGAGTGATTACAAGATTCTATTAGACAATAGATTGGGTAAGAGTACGCTTGGTGGTGGGTATGTGCATCGTGGGCTATTGAAATCTGCTGCTTGGGTTTTGAATAAAGAATCAGAGACACTTCGTAGAATTTGGGAAGAGAATGGGAAAGAGTATGACTTGGTTTTTGCAGGTCATTCTTTAGGCTCTGGTGTTGCGGCTTTAATGGCTGTTTTGGTTGTTAGTAATCCGGCGATGATTGGTCGAGTTCCGAGGAGTCAAGTTCGGTGTTTTGCTTTAGCTCCGGCGAGATGTATGTCGCTTAGTCTCGCCGTTAAGTACGCTGACGTCATCAGCTCCGTCATTTTGCAGGTTACATATTTCAAAAACCTAATTGTATCTTGAAAATTGTTCAGTAGACATAGATTATTGTAGATGTAGTTGATTAATTACACATTTAAGTTGAAGAGATTCCTACACGGAAGAAATTAATTAGAAAGGCTGAATTTCTTGTAATTAAGGAAACAGACAATTTAGTTGTGTCTTAAAAATAATTTTGATAATAAAATTAAATTAATTTTGGAACTGTCTGGTTGGATCATGAAGCATTAACATAAACATCTCCCGTAAGTTAAGAATATACTCATGAATCGAATTGTCTTTTTCGCTTCGTGAGTTTTGGTCAGAAGATTCTACTAAATTTTGGTTCTAATTTAGGAGATTGATTGGTGGGTAAGAAAAGGTATCTATAATCTTTATTGAGAGAACGCTTTTAGACTAATAGATGAGCTTTAACGAAAGTTAGGGTGTGAAAATTGTAGGATGATTTTTTACCAAGAACAGCGACACCATTAGAGGATATCTTCAAGTCTGTATTCTGGTGAGCGTCAAACTTTAGAATGCTTCATCTTTGGCTTTTGTTGGTGTGAGTTTATTGTAGCTTAGTTCAACATTTTTTTATTTGTGGTTTGGACAGCTTGCCTTGCTTATTGTTTCTAGTTTGTTTGAGAGATACATTTATACCAGAGGGTCGGAAACTAAGGGATCCTAGAAGACTTTATGCTCCTGGTCGAATTTACCACATCGTGGAGCGAAAATTTTGCAGGTAAAGCCATTTCTTAGCTAGATTTTTTGGGTGATTTTTATCTGATTATTGTTTATATTTAGATGTGGAAGGTTTCCTCCTGAAGTTAGAACCGCAATTCCGGTGGATGGTAGATTCGAACATATTGTCTTATCATCGAATGCGACATCCGATCATGCAATTCTCTGGATAGAAAGAGAATCCGAGAAAGCATTGCAGGTGACAATTGTTTTTGTTACCAGTTAAACATGGAAATAGTTAGAAAATCATCTAAGAAACTATATAAATGAAAAGAACAGGCTGCACTTTAACGTATTAGATCAAGGTTTTAGGGATAAGGATTTAAGATTTAGTTCGTAGGGTTTATGGTTTAAGGTTATATGATAGAAGATTTTGAATTTACTGTTTCGTTTTGTTAAATTATAAAGATCTCAACTATGTTTTGTAATGTTGCTATAAAGTTATTTTTACAATTCGTACACAAGATAGTAGGAGATAAGTTAGACAATATGAGAATAAATAATGGGTACTGTAATGTGTGGGTTACAGTTATTGAGAGAGAAGAGTGAAGAGACAGTGGTAACAATGGCACCAAAAGAGAAGAGAATGGAGAGGTTAAACACTTTAGAGAAAGAGCACAAAGATGCTTTGGAGAGAGCAGTGAGTCTCAATATTCCGCACGCAGAGTCCACCGCAGTAGAAGAAGAAGATGAAGAATGCAACAATGGAGAAACATCGGCAGAATCAAATTTGAAGAAGAAGAACTGGGACGATGTGGTTGAGAAGCTTTTCCATAGAAGCAATTCAGGAGAATTGATTCTCAAGGACAACTTAGTTTCTGAACGGTAGACTTGTATCCGGTTGATTGTAATTAATTGCGTTTTTTTTTCACTCAATTTTGTATATTCAATTCTAGGCTCTATGGATTTGTGAGTGTCTATATAATACCGGCTTAATTGGTCCAAGACAAGACAAGACAGAATATAAGAAATTTTTGTCCACTTCGGCTTCAACTTTCGTTTGCACAGAAGTACCTTATACGAAATTACTCACAAGTAATTTGAGACGAAAAGATTCCAAAAAGCTTTTCATTTACTTTACAAGATCAACCTCCAACAAAACCAACACAATCACTTGAAGCGATAAGGCATGAGAGAAGACAAGTATGATATCGTCTGAAACTAGGAAGTAGTAAGAACAAAGACATCGGAATTAGATGCTGAAAAGATTCAAGAGATGTTCATGGCATCGGCATGATAGCTCTCAAGATCCTTATCAAGTTCAGCAGCCGATTTCTCCACTGGCTTCTTTCCATTGCCCCGTCCAGTACCACCTCGTCCACGGCCACCACCACCACGTCCTTTACCACGGAACCCACCTCTTCCTCCTCTCATCCCTCCCTGCTGGTTTTGACTGCCACAGAGAGATTCAACACTTGATTAAAAATTCGGTTTACTTTCCACATCGATGTATATCAGTTTAGATCTTCACTACAACATCTAATTATTATACTTACACTGGAAGGCGGCGGCGATTCATAGTATGAGCTGGACCTCTTCCCCCTCTCCCTCCTCCAACTCTTCCTTTCCCGCCTCCTTGTCTGCAAGCATCAAAGAAGATTGTGTAAACTTTGGGTTTCTTATCTCTCAATACGGGTGATTACGGGAAATGAAGAAAGATAGAAGTTTTTACTGGATAACAACAGTCCTCTTCAGCCTTCCATTTAGTCCAGTGACATTTACATTCACACGACCCGGTAAAGGACCCTCGGAATTGTTGCCACCCAAAATCTCAAGCCTCATTGGCCTTCCATCCAACAACACATTGTTGTATTTCTTCAGAGCTTGCAATGCATCACTTCTTCTCGGATACACCACTTCAGCTGTGCCCTAAATAATTCCATGTTTCCCACCAAATAAGTCACAGTTAGAAAAACCATATGAGATGAAAATTTTCTACGATATGGTAAATAAATTCGTCAGGACTTACACTTGGACGCCCATTTTTGTCATAATGAATCGCATAGCGGTCTAGCTCTCCAATCTCAGAGAAGAGTTCCTGGATACCATAAATATACGTTTAGGTGTCTCCCCTCTAACAAACCAGAAGCACATAATTTAGAAGTCTTAACTATATACCCTTATATCGTCATTTGTCACACCCTGGTCCAGATTTGTAATATGGAGCTTAGTTCCAACTTCAACTCCTGATACCCCGGCAGCTCTTAAACCATCTTCAAACAAATCACTTTGCCATGGCAAGCTCCTGACCCTACGGACAGGCTTTTTAAAAGAACAGAATCACTTCAGTACACAAGGTATGTTGAAATTCAAAAACAACGTCAACGAAAATTATTCTAAAGAAGAGACACCACCCATTTGTTGGAAAACCAGTCAAAGCAAAGAGCTGCACCAAGTAGTCAAGAACCATCCAATGAGAAAACCAAATGAATTGAGGAACAATGAATTTGACTGACTGCATATTGGTCACTGCTCTGGTTTCCAAAAAATGTCTTTGTACCAAGGCTACGATGATAAAAGAAAAACTGAGACGTTCATAGCACGCTGAAGAAATTCCAGATGTGCCAAGAGGTCCACTAATAGGGGTAAGTCACTACAAAGGGTATCTGCAGACCACAAATCTTTCAAGGATTTTGAGCTGTGTTGCTGAAAAGAGCAACATGTCTAATTTTTTCATAGCAATACCATTGTACTGGATGAACAAATTTTAACCTTCAGCTTACTGAAGCTCCTCATCTTAGAAGCACTTGGCAAAAGCAACCAATCATGTGCACATTTCTATGTGAGCCCCGAAAAATCCTCACAATTTAACCATAAACCACACAGTACACTGAAATTGCAGGGGTAAGAGGCTTTTCTATATGAAATATCTCCATGAACTAGAAAGAAGCACGCATCACCTCCTATACTAGGTTCTGAATGTTAAAGAATGTCAATATATCGTCAAGGATTTTAGCTTGTACGAGAAAACCTGCTTCTTCATGACATGAGCTTAGGCAATTGCTACCATAAAAGTTTCAGATTTCCAATCATAGACATAAGCGATCCCAATTTTTATGCTTGCCTTGTTAATGGTGAAAGACGATGGGCGAGCATTCACAGCAAGAGGACCTCTTCGAGCAGGTCCATTTCCTCTTCCACCACCGAGAAAACCATTTGGTCCACTGCCGCCACCACGGCCACGACCTCGACCTCGGGAAATTCCTCTTCCCCCAGACCTTGAAGACTTACCCCTCTTGACAATCTCATCAAGAGTCATATTCAAGGCTCCAGACATCTTCACTGCAAACTGACTTATGAAATACAGATATAAGATTGCAACTGAACCCTGCATCAGATGCAAGAAAGACTATTAAGTTTCCACTAAAAACATGAAAAAGCATGAAAAATTGCATAATCAGAGAAGTTACTTATCTTCTAAGACTAAACGCAATCATTGTACTGAAGAACTATTCTAATGGCCAAAATCATAAATATCAATCGAGATCACAAGACACGAATAGCCAGACCATAAAACAAGATGATGAGAAACAACACAATCCCATTAGATTCATATATCAGAAGACCAGAACATTGAAACATAGCACCGTGAGAAAACGAATACAGAGAAACCCCTGGATCACACACGAGTAAGTCGTTCTCATATCAAATAAACATCCATCGAAACCCTAGATCGACAGATCTATGCATCTTATATAACCTAGAAATGGTTTCTGAAATAATTACTAGAAATCAAGTGAAGACAGAGGAATATACGAGCATAGTTATCAAAGAAGATGCCTCAAGGGACAAAAAATCTCTACCGAGGAATGATTCACAGAGAGGCAGAGACCAAAAGTTACCAGAAGAGAAGAAGAGTCCGAACGAGGAAGCGAGGGAGAGATGGAAGAAGATGAAGAGATTGGGTTTAAGGTTTTGAGGAGCTTCGGTGAGTAGCGCGTTTGGGTTTCTTCAGAATTTAGTAGAGAGACGATTGTGTGATTCCGGCCGAAGGAAAACGAATATAATTGGGGGTTTAATCTAGGGCAAGGACGATTTCGTATCTATACTAGATTTGAAGGGCCTTTTCGTCTTTTGCAATGTTAAATTCTTTGTTGTTCTTTTTTTTCCCAACGACATTACAAAAAAAATAAGAGAAACCTTCGGACCTACCCTACTCCCTGACGCCGCGCTGCAATCCTACTTGACCTGGCTAGGGCATCTGCTCTATGATTCAAGAGTTTGGGAATAGCAGAAAGTGAAACTTTGGCAAACGAGGTCCGAAGAGCGCTGAACTCCTCCTGATAATGTCCAAATGCTGGCCATTCCTCCTAGCGCTGAAGAATGAGCACCGCCGTCTCACAATCCGTCGATACCTCCACCTCTGAAATACCGCATGTCAGTAGCGCACTCAGCACCCAGATGACCGCCTCGACCTCGGCATGAAGGAGAGAAAGGGACCGATGTCGACTGAAAGTTCCTGTGATTACTCCGACCACTGAATCTGGAAAGCATATCCACCCAAACCCCGTAAACTGGTCTGTGGCTTTCCAGGAAGCGTCCACATAGCATCTGTATCCTGTGAACCTGTGATTGGCTGTGGTCGGGAATATCCAAGGAGCCCGTATTGACTCTGTCCATGGTTGCACTAATTCATGCGAAGAATTAATTGATGTGCGTGCCAGTAACCACTCCTGACAATCCGTAGTGGCCCTGGCCAGTATATCCCTGGGATCCAAATCCTCATTTGAAAAACAAAAACTATTGCGTGCTTTCCAAAGTTGCCATATTATCCACGGGAAAACCGTGATGTCCGCTCGACCCTTCAGTCGTCTTGTCAGGTAATCCAGATTATACCATAGGAACTCCCCTGGGAATATTCCCGGGGCTGAGGGTATAGGGGACAAACACCAGACCTGGACTGCAGGTGGACACTCAAACAGCACGTGATTGATTGTCTCGAGATCTGCTCCACAACGCGGACAGCCAGAGTCGCTCCCAAATCCCCTCCGCGCCAGGTTCGGATATACCGCAGTACACCCTGACAACGCTTGCCACAGGAAATGTTTCACTTTGTTTGGAGCGTTCAATTTCCAGCACTCCTTAAAGAAAACTTCAAAAGTCGGTCCAAAAGGACCTTCATTCACTTCCGTTGCCAACTTATACCCTGATTTTACAGAGTATTTCCCAGATATTGTGTGGTGCCACACCCAACAATCTTTTTTCGGTACCCGCGGTAATCTAATGGCTAAAATCAGTAAGACGTCCTTAGGTTCAAAATATTGACGAACCAAAACCTCCTTCCATTTACCAGTCTGCCTATCAATAAACTGATCTACTGTCAGATCAGGGAATAGACAGAGATCCGACCAAAGAGCAGGCCGTGGTGGTGTATCCGGGATCCATGGGTCCTTCCACACCCGAGTTAGCTTCCGTCACCAATCCTCCTTATTATACCCTTCATTATCACAGGGCGTGCCGATAGTATACTACGCCAGCCAAACGATGGCGCTGTCTTTAACTCGGCGTCCAATATAGATGTATTCCTATAATATTTCCCCTGCATGACCCGCGCCAGAAGCGACTCCGGGTGCACCATCAGGCGCCATAACTGTTTAGCCAGCAGAGAGGAATTAAACTCTTCTAAACTCCGGAAGGCTAGGCCGCCGTCTAATTTTGACTTACACAAAGCCTGCCACTGTTTCCAATGTATACCCCTTGATGGGCCTGAAGCCCACCAGAAATCAGCAATAGCCGATTGCACCTTTCGTAAAATGCCTTGTTGCAATCTATAACAAGTCATAACATACGTCGGAAGCGCCGTAAGAATAGACTTAATTAGTATTTCCTTTCCTGCCTTCGACAAAAATCTGGCGGACCAATTCGCCACCCGGGACTTCAACTTATCCGCTACATATGCGAAAACCCGCACTTTCGAGCCACCGATATTCTCTGGGAGCCCCAGGTACGTCCCCATACCCCCCAGATTCTGAATTCCCAGCACTCGTTGCACCAAAACCCTAGTGTTGGCCTCTACTCTTTTTCCGAATTGGATCGAAGATTTATCAAAGTTGATTTTCTGACCTGACAGATTCTCATAGTCTGCCAAAATATTCAAAATATTTGTAACTTCCTCCTCGGATGCTTTACAAAAAAAACAAAGTATCGTCCGCAAATAACAGATGCGATATTGCAGGACTATGTCGTGCTATAGTAATGCCAGACAGTGACCGTTGTTGTACCACCCGTTTCACCTTTGCTATCAGAACTTCCGTGCAAAGGATAAATAAATATGGTGACAGGGGATCACCTTGTCGCAATCCTCGACCCGGGATTACCTTACCCCTGGAACAGCCATTTATGATGATGGAGTACTCCACATTCGTTATACAGAACATGATGCACTTTATCCATTGATCACAAAATCCTAGTTTACCCAGTAACGCAAGTATAAAGTTCCATTCGACTCTATCATAAGCTTTACTCATGTCAGTCTTGATAGCCATGTGTGTGCCACTTATCCCTGGAGAAACTCGTAGCGCATGGAACATCTCCTGGGCTATCAATATGTTATCTGAGATCATCCAGCCTGCTACAAAAGCGGACTGAGTCTCAGAAACCAGTTTGGGAATGACTCCTTTCAGACGAAGACATAGAATCTTCGAGAGTATCTTGTACCCTATGTTGCACAGGCTAATTGGTCTGAAATCCGCGATTGTGGTCGGCTTAGATTTCTTTGGGATCAGACAAATATTTGTTTTATTCAAATCTTTGGCAAACACACCTGACTGTAAAAAATTATTCGCCAACCTAATTAGATCCATCTTAACAATATCCCAGGAGTATTGATAAAACAACGCTGTCATCCCATCCGGCCCTGGTGCTTTGTCCGGGTTCATTGAAAACAGCGCTGATTTCACTTCTAATTCCGAGATAGGTCTAGTCAGAATGTGATTATCAAAATCAGATATCTGCCTCTCAATTTCCTTCAATTGAATATGTGTATGTCCGGTAGGACGAAACAATTCATTAAAAAAATGTGTTGCTTCGTTAAACATCCCTCGTTCCTGAACAATCCAGTTACCATTATTATCCATTAAACCTGGAATCCTATTACATGCTCTGCGTTGCTTTACCAGAGCATGAAAATACTTCGTATTTTTGTCCCACGCCTTCAACCATTTGTTACGACTCTTTTGTTTCCAGTACAACTCTTCGTCCCTATAGGCGACCTTGAGCGCAGTTGTAGCCGTCTCAATGACTAGAGAATCTACCACTGAACCAGCATTATATTCTTCTATCGTATTTTGCAACTGTAATATTCGTTCTCTACCGGACAATACAGTCTCATGCCGCCAGTGAGAGATCTCCTTGCGGCACAGCCTTATTTTTTCAGTCATAGACACCGCCCTTCCTTCACGGCCTCTACAACGCTCCCAACTCTGCTGTATGATTTTGCGAAAACCCACTTTTCCCAACCATCGTCTATCAAAACAAAATCGCTTCGACTTAGAAAAAGTGTTGGGATTTCCAAATTTTCCCAAAATAGGTCGATGATCAGAGCCTATCATGTCCAAATAATGAATTTCCCCTTGGGAAAGTAGATCATGCCAATCTCCATTCCCATATGCTTTGTCTAACACACACCGAACAATACCGGACCGGCGTACGCCCCTCCAGGACCATACATTACCAATCTTCGGAAAGTCTATCAAGCCGCAATTGCATAACATCGCATTGTAATCCATGAAAGAATTTATATTCCGCAAAATGCCCCCTTATTTCTCATGATTACCGGATATTTCATTGAAATCTCCACAAATTAACCATGGTCCAACTCGAGAAATACCCATCCTCGTTAACCGTTCCCAAACCCTTGATCGGTGTTGCTGGACCGGTTCTTCATATAGAAACGTAATATGCGATGTGACCCCTAAAATTTCTAAGGATATATCGATCATATTTGTATCTTTATAATTAATAGAGACATTATAATATTCGGGATAAAAAAGAGCCAAACCACCACTTGAACCTCTCGGTTCAACCGTGGTTAAAAAACGGTAACCCAAATGCAACTGAATTTTTTCCAAAAAAATGAATTTATTTTTAGTCTCTGATAAAAAAATAAAATCCGGTTTACAAGTTTTCCAAATTTCCCTGAGGAAGTTTATTGTGATCTTATTTCCTAAACCCTGACAATTCCAGCATAACAATTTAAGAATCATAAATTTAAAAATGTGGAGTCGTGATCTGCCTCCTTGGCTTTTCCCTCCTCGACTTTGAGAGTTTTTGGCGTTCTCCTAGGAGACTTAGTGCCAACCAAAACCATCTTCCTTGTGCTTATCCCTCGTAGAGGTGTTGACGTTTTAGAACCCAACTTTTTTGCAGCGGTTTTAGACTTCTTCGAACCCGCTGTCTTCCCCATTTTCAGCTTCTCTACCAACTCAGCGTGGAGATCCACTTGTTCCTTGTCTGTCAAGTTTTGCTGGTTCTGTAACTCTGATTCCAGCACCAATGCACTCAGTTCCGATTCTGTCACTAGACCCGTCTCACTGAGCAGCTGTTCCTCTACCAGTGTCTCGGTCTCGCTATGGACCTGCTGCAGTGCCACGGATTCTAAAGCTTCCATAGATTCCAGAAAATCCGCTATTGGTATCTGATCGTCAGAGGGCAGCAGCGGCGATGCTGCTTCACTCTGCTCTGGTCCATCTGAGGGCTGGTTCGACGCCTCCTGAAAGAGTGGTCGTCTCACCTTCTTGGCCATAATCAAATCGGCTCCAGTTTCTAGCTCAGGAACCTGAAAAATTGTCAGGAATTGCCATAAGCATACATCAACATCCAAAACAAGACAATAATTTACACCAGAAATTAATACCCTAACAGAAGCGGCATTTACAATTGGTAAAGTAGTGAGGCCCCTGCCTCTCTTACTCTGTCGCATCTTACCCCTACCCAGTTTAGTCCGTTCTGGGACTCCACCACCTTTGCTGTTACTTAAAACAGCTCCCTTATATGACCTACTCTTATCGGCCTTTCCCAAAGACCTATAAGCAGCATCGCTTAATCCTATATTCTCATTTTTAGCTTTATAGCAAGCAGTTGCTGCATGAGTCATCCTATAACAGAGAATGCAATAACCCTCTAACCTACGATACTCAAACATAATTTTAGATTCACAGCCTTCTTCGAATTCCAAAATCGATGAAAAAACCAAAGGCTTGGAACAGGACACTTCTATATGAACTTGTCCTTTCACCACATCTATGCTAATAACTGACCCCACAGACTTAGCAACCAGGCTGTAAACCTCTTCTACTCTATACTCAAACGGTATTCCCGTGATTCTAATCCATAACCTAATAACATTTGGGTGGTCGGCATCAGCCATAGGTTTCCAAGGGGCATAGGAAACGATCCACCCGTCAAAATTAATTGACCCATTCTCTAAAACATTAGCCATATCAGATTCTTCTTGAAACTCGAATTAAAACCGGCCATTCCCTAGATTAAGACCTCTAACTCGTCCTACCAACCCCCAAAATTGAGGCATTCGGAACAAAAATGTGTCCACGTTCTGCATCGTTGGATTAAGGCAACGACCCATTAAAACCTTCGAACTTCTAGCAAGCAGCTCTGAGATTTCTATCTTTGGTATCCTAATCTTCAATAGCCTAACTGGTGATTTCACCATCCCACCTTCCTTTAGAGGGATTATTTGAGACATGTGAGGCTCTAGAATAAAATCCTTTACACCTTCGTTACCCACTCTGTGTAAATTTATGCGGTGTGATAGTTTGATGCCTAAGCGTGGCTTTAAATAGAGTCCTAGACCGCCTTTACACAGTAACCAGAATCTATATTCACTCCTAAAAAAACTCCTATACTTTAGGAATCGTGGCTGTGACCAAATTAGTTTAAAATTATAATTGAAATTTGATGCATATCTCCCAAAACCACAGATCATATCCCTTAACTTCAGGGAAATTATCCTAACCACTTTTTGACTTTGATAGACCCACAATTGTGATAAGCCTATAGAGTTTTGTTTATGAACTAAGATGCTGTTCAGATTCCTATTTAAGATAAAACTCCCCTCGACTGAGGGGTAAATCTTAAATTGAAAGAAAGCTGACCTGTGCATCATACTAGCATGCCCTTTGCTGCATTTTAAATTTTCCCCAACTAGGCCCAAAGACATCATAGTCCTCTGTAGGGCATAAACAAGCTCTGTGAAGCGCAACCTGATGCAGCAATGAAAACCAAACAAAGTATTCAGCATCACCTTGGAGGTTTCCCAACATATAGATGCATTATCATACTTCTGAAAAATCCACACAAAACCCGATATAATCACCCCATATGATTCATGATAATTACTTATTGACATATCATTTCCATAACCATGTACAACATGTAATTCACACCCAAGGTTGGTGAGTGAGTAAAATTCTCCTACTGACCCATCACACCTAAACCCCATAGGTACCACTCTGTCTCTATCCAGACACGCTGAGCTTCCTGACCTCAACTTTAAACTAACCGTCCTTACGATGTGGCCTAATGGCATAGACCATAAAGATACTCGGCCCTTTACTACTTGAGAACCCCGCGAGACCATATTTGTCTCCCATCTTTGGTTCACGTGACCAACTATAGGACTCAATGTCCGTACTAAACCGACTAGAGGGAAGGTAATATTATCCCCCTTTGAGTTGCGGTGTATTCGAGATCTAAGAGCGAACCAAATCGACTTCTTAGGTTCGAAAAGCATAACCAGGTTGTCCAAGATAAACACAATCCCTGTGATAAAGACCATCTAAATCGACTCTATGAAACCCATCGCAAATCCTTTGGAGAGAAAACCCTATATCTTCCCACCGGACCCAAAAGAACTAACAATAACCAAAAAGGAGAGATAGACTAAAGAACCACTTATCTGATAGGGAAATGGTTGCTCAATCCTCCCGAATCAAATCCGAATTCGAAAACCACTACCAGTCGGATCCTTCGCCTTCCAAGAACCAGATCCACCAGCTTAGGGTTCCGATTTCCCGAAACACACCCCACTGGTCCGTTCCCCTCCAGACAGGTCCAGATCTTCAGTCTAATCCCGAGGAAAAAACCCCCAAAGCGGTTCGACTTCCTCCTCGATAGAACCTTTTCACGCCTAATAACCCACGATTCGTCACCACACTAGGCATAGACCCGCAGCCTCTCCGTCACCCGCGGGAAACCACACCGGAATCGCGTCACCTAGCTTCTAGATCTCCGTGTAGAGGCACCTCGCCGTTTCGCCTCGAAAACGCCCTATCGCTTCGCGTCTCTCCTTCTTTGTTATGAAATGTTCAAATTCTTTGTTGTTCTTTATTCCAAATCTCCAATTATTAAATTAATTGTAGTAAAATGTGATAAAGCAACAATTATCCACTAGAATGGCAGAGGAAAGAGACATAGGCATTCTCAGTGTTTCGATGCTATGTAGATGACATCTGCAAAAATTCGGAAGAAACCTGTGTAGGAGCTCATGGTATACGAGTAGATATGAAAAGATACACTAGTCATAGTTTTATACAATGTATTCAAGATATATATGTAATCATGTATATTCTAATATTGGGTATTAAAGTTTTTTCGATACCCTAATTATTTTGCCATTTTTGTATTTTTCAAAAATACTCATAAATGGCCGCTAATAATTCTCCATTTTCATCTCATGAGATTTGTTGTGGTTTCTGAAACCACCACGATGACAAATGTCAACATGGCTAATGCGACCAAACTCAACGCGACAAACTTTCTCTCTCTTTTCCTC